>VDFB02070031.1:0-199345 GCA_007258455.2 Sequoia sempervirens | reverse complement strand
TTGCTTGATAGATGCTTTAGTTGATTATGATACTATTTTGTTCCTTTTTAAATATGACTTTGATATTATGTTGTTTTGTACTTCGTGGATGATACTTTTGACATCCTGATCATCTGGATTGTGTTTCTATGATGTTGTTGAGATAGACTCATATGTGATATGGTTTACTTGCTTATGATTTTTCATGTGGTTATCATGTTGAAATGATTGTTAATGATTTATGTTGCTCGTTAGTTTCAGTGAAGTAAGATAGTGTAGCATTACTCATTCGTGAGTACCCTGCTACGCTGCAATTCTTCTTCACGGTGTGTTTTCTAACATAAATATATATGTTTTGACAGTGATGTTTCCTACAGATACAGGTACCGAGTATCGGCTCCACCTACTTGATAGGTCTGAGCATACCCTAATTCAATAAAATTATGTTGATTCGGAGGTGTTGACAGGTCCTAATTGAGTCGTCGTTCTTCATTGAATGAGTACCTATTTGTTACCCTTTTTGTTGTCCAGTTTGTTCTATTGTGTCGTGTTTGTTTGTATTGATTTTGTTTGAGAATTTAATATTTAAGTTCAACAAATATCTATTAATGTATTTATAAAAACTTATGGTTATGTTTGTGATTTAATTTATTAATTTAAATTAAATAAGTTACTTATTTTAATAGTGAAGGTTAATTATTTCAAAAGTATTTAATTAAATATAAATTATTGATTTATTTGTGCAAACTAGAATTATGAGGAAATAGATATTTTAAAGAAAATATATTCTCAACATGTTATGAATCTTTGATTTGAAGTTGAAAATCTGATTTCATAATAAAAGGGTGAGTTGAACTGATTGATCTATTCTGAATGCATAATGATCTATCAGTTAAGTTTTATGATTGAGAGTTAATTGAATGTATTAATATCTTTTGGGGGTTGCAATTCTTTGGGGATTCACAGCAACATTCTGGAAAATAATTTCATGGCAGCAGTTTTAGTGTATTTTGTGCACGGCAGCTGTTTTGGAAAAAGTTTTGGATCTCAAATTTTGATTGCAAGCACATTATTGGGTTGGATTGTATTGGGTTTCTTCATTAAAAATCCTGTGTTCAAGCAAGATTGTCAGAAGTTTCAGAATTTGATTTAGCCCAACTATCGAGTTCACCAGGTTTTCTCCTTTTAAAGTTTTTGCAAAATTCTTTGAATAGACTTTGTGGAAAAGTAATTATTTGTCAAACCTACATATAAAATAGAGAAAACATCAGATCAAGCATTCAAATTTTGTAGAAAATACAGTTAAGTAATGATACTAAGATTCAAGGAAATATAATTTAGTATATGTTTATAGAACTGAAAACAGTATTGGATTTCTTTTAAATATACATTGAACTATTGAAATTTACAATTCAGAATTAGAACAAAATCTATGTAATATTGAAATAGATCGATGTCTTGAAATTATACAACACAAATTTGGGGATTGAAGCTCTGAGTTCATAATTTTTGCCCCCTCTCATCTCAATCTTTCTTCCAAATTGAAATTTTGGTTCTTCTGGTAGTGGCGTCGCCCTCTATGTTTATGGATTTAATCCCATTTAAAAAGAATTGCATATATAATATATTACAACAATAGTGTTTGAATCTAGTAGAGCGCAAAGATTAGGTATCATTATTCTGTTCTTAACGGAGTCTACCATGTAAAATTGTACGCCATGCCAGTGAAACTGTAGTGTTTTATTCATTTGCTTGTAAAAGCATTGAAAATTGTTAGATCTGAGAGTCTGGTTTATTTTTCTTTCACCGCCGCTCCTTGATATTCTTTATAATTCTTTGAATTATTTTAGAGTTCCCCACTTTTGTCAATGGCACAGTCTGAAGAGTTGAAAGAATCATTTATTTGTTTATATGAATATAGTTGAAACCCTATATAGAATAATAAGAAGAGAGCCATCCTCATCATCTGTAGTTTATTGTCTCCCTAAATTATTATTACATTCTAGACAGACCTTCTGCGTGACTTGCATACTTAAGATGTCTGTTGTTTTCTCATTAATCATAGATCATGTTTCAAATGATCATCTGTAGGAACCATTAGGTTGCTAACTTGTTGGATTTATATTTATAACGCACACCTGTTCTTTTCAGATTCTATAGTTATATAAGTAATTTGAACCATCTTTTACTTCGTCTTGGTTTAAGATTTTTTTTTTTGTTTATAAAGTCTTTACCTGTTATCTTCCTGGCTGTCAAGCACAAGCCTTAGCCTGATATACGTTTTTCTTGAGCTGTTTAAAAACCTTTGTGCACATGGAATAGACTGTAGTAATATATATATATATGCAAATAGAACCTTCATTTACTTTATCTTGGATTCAGATAATGTCTTTTATAACGCCCTCACCTACAACTGTTTCTTGTGATGGATGCATGGCATCCTTTCTACTTCTTAAAGTTGTGTTATTTATTTGAAAGCTACTACTTTTGTCCTTAGTGTGACTTATCTTTGCATGTATTATCGGTGGCAGTTTCCTTGTTAGGAAATCATATTTATATAACTATCAGTTGGTAGATATTTACAAAGCACAAGTATTAATTAAATGTGAGTCTATGAATAAGAAAAGAAGAGATAGATAGGACTTTAAGTTTATGATTTGTAAATTTGATTTCTTCTAATTTATAAAAAAAAAAATTGAATAATATAAAAGATTCTTAGTTCGCCATTATGTATATATTTATGTAAATGGTGATTGTATTGCTTAAAAATGATTGGATTATAGATGTAAGGATTTATATCATCTTTACTCTATAATATTAATAAACGTATTTTCTTAGATATTATAAGGAATATATTAATATCAATAAATTGTTTATTATGGATTTTTATTTCATGAAGGTTGGAAAATTGTAATTATTGGGTATGTATATATAATGATATTGATTTTTATTTTCATTTCTTTAAAGGCTTGGGAAGTGAAATTCATATTGTTAAGTTTATTACATTTTAATTATGTTGCTCAAATTACAATGATTTTACTTGGGGGTATAGCTTTGCACATTTTGGTTGTTGTTTAAAGAGGTATTTTAGAGATTATGGTCTGTCTCTAGTGAAAGATGTAAACATTTGTGGTATTGATCTTTATGCTTGGTAGCTACCCCTAGTCTTTTGATGTTGAGTCATGTTATAGAAAGAGTGGCTTGCGGTAGGGGCTGAAATCCTAAGTGGTTGTCTGGGTAACCTATCGTAGGTATGTAAATTCAGTGGAAACCTAACTAATGAACTAGGGGTTGGGTAGAACTAAACATTAACTCAGATAAAAGTTTGCCTCGCCTACTTTCTTAATGCTCATTTAGATTGAGAAAAGGCTGAGAAGGCCTGGAATGGCTAGTCACCTATCTTGTCTTCTTGAAAGATGGAACAACTCCACATTAGTCTGCATAGGGGCCAGGAATCGGTAGAGACTACCAAGGTAACTCTTGGAGAGGGTCGGTAGTCTAGGAAGATTCACCAGGGTAACCTATCCCGACAGTGTGATGACACTCTTTTTCTATTACATGATTGTGATCCTTGTGTTGAGTTATCTTTAGTTGTGTTATGTCACTGGGAGTTTATTTGTTACGATTTGATATTGTTATGTTGTAATGTGTATGTAAGCCACGTAAATGTAATGTTTTGTATTCTTGTTTGTGGACCTGTCATTATCTCCTAGCACGGAGGGAGTGGACCTTTGGGTTTCACGTGGTTGGGAGGAAACTGTGCTATACCTTCCTTGGATATTCATGCAGTTGATGATATGCTTCCAGCTGGTTCCAATTACTTCATTTTTCGTGATAGTGGATGCGGAACGTGTACATGGACATGGATGTCAGTTTTGATGTGATCATTATCCTCTTTGTATATTTACCTCTTGTATATGAGCGTACTCTTTGTATCATCATTTTGATGTTTTGAGATTTACTGAAATCTCACATGATGTAATCTGGACTTATGGTTGTCTGAATTGTATAAAGTTTTGAAAATTAGATCTTTCATGGCATTAAATTTGTACTTATGTTTTATGATAATGTGTTGAGTTTATTTATTATGTTTATGTAACATTGTCTTGGAATCCTTATGGCAGTTGTGTAATTAAATCTCTTTTAAAAAAAAAAATTTGTTCGATTAATTTGTTCTTTACACTTTGTTATAATGGAAACCAAGGCGGGGCGTTACATTTGATATTTTACAACCATGTTCAATGTTTGTTTTGATGTGTTCATTTTAAATCAAGCAAAGTGTTTGATGTCTAAAGTAATCAAGAATTTTGGAAAGTTCATAAAGCTAATTTACAACCTAGAGATAGGAACGTTCTTTTAAGTGGGATTACCTCACTGCCTCGAAGGGATTATTTTATATGCAACTTATGAAGAGCATTTTAACTCAACCATAAATCGTACTTGGTAAGTAACTTCTTGGAAGTAAATTCTAATGCGCCACTTTGAAATAATGTTTTGGCTAAAAAGGGTTGCTCTTAGTCATGATCAGGGGATCCAACACCTTGCTAGCACCCAACAAGCCACTTAAGGCTTTAAAAAACTTACTCAAGGCTCTATATACGCAATGGTACCTCCCCTTTCATGAATGGCACTGACAGCAAAGTAATCACTGATTAAGTCATTCAGTATTTAGCCTTGACCATTTATATAGCAACTTGAGTGAAAAACCGCTTTGAGTTCTCCAATACGGGATGTGTCTCAAAGGTAGGACCTCTAAAGATAATGCTTGAAATGAAACAAGTGCAAAACTCAAAATAATTTTTGTCGCCCAACATCACCAAAATATGTGAGGGGAGATGATAGATAGTTTTCCAAACATAGAAAACATAGCATACAGTTCATTGCAATATTATTTTTAAGCTGCTTGAGTCGTGCTATCCAAAAAAATAAATGAAGTGTAAACAAGATAGAAATTCGCTTTTTATGTGCACCAATTTGAAGTGTTATGGATTTTCTCAAGAGTTAGCAATATGCAAATCAGAATATATTTTTCTAGTTTTAAGCACCAAAACTGAGTGTTTCTAATAACCTTCTCTTTAATGTAGTCAAAAAAATTAAATCATTTGTTTCGTCAACATAATGAAAGCATTGGTCAAAAGAAATCTTTCCATTTTATGAGCACCAAAATAAAGTGGTGTTCTAATCTATGAAATTTTGTTGAGAATTCATTTTAGAACGCCAAATCAAAATGTGTAAGTTGTGGGGTTCAATTGTTAAGCACCAATTTGAAAGATTTTCCTAAACTACAAAGCTTTTGAAAAGTTCATTTTAGGACACCAAATCGAAATGTGCAAGTTGTGGGGTTCAATTTTATAGCACCAATTCAAAGTGTTTTTCCTAAACTAGAAATATTTTTGAAATTTTGATTTTAGGATACCAAATCAAAATATGCAAGTTGTGGGGTTCAATTTTATAGCACCAATCAAAAAAAATTCCTAAACTAGAAATATTTTGAAAAGTTGAACTTGGACCATTTGCCTTCTCTACACTAGAATCATTAGTTGTTTTTGATGTAAAGTCTACCATATCCCTGCAAGAGCTACACAAACAGAGTCAACAAACACAAAAAATCAAAATCAAACACTCGTTAGCATTAGAAATCAACAAAATTACTTGCAGATTTTCAAATCAAAAATACACCTAGAGAAAAAGTGATTATCTTAGTCAAAATCAGCCCTTCTTAGTGCAACTGCAGACTTGTTTCTTGAAGAAAAAGTGGTCCAAAAATTGAACTGTGGACCTGTTTCTATAAGAAGCAGTCCAAATGTCAAAAATGGCCAAATTTAGTGCAACTATGGTTAGAAAAAGATCAACTATGGTAAAAACTGTTGAACACCAAGAATACTAAAAGGGGGGTGAATCAGTATTCCACAAACTGATAATAAATCAACTTAATCATTATTACATTTTTGACTGAATCAGCAAGAGAGAACATAGAAACAATTCAATGCAATCACACACATGAACACCAAGACTTTTACATGGAAAACCCAAAATAGGAAAAACCATGGTGAAGGTTAACTCATGATATATTATATCCAGATACAAAATATTATGGGGCTCACTTCCAAGACTCATTGTCCTTAAAAGGCTCACAAAATGAGTACAAAAGATAGCTCACCACCAAGAGAAAGAACTGATAGAATACACCTTCAATGTGCAGGGTTCAATTCCATTAAAGCTCAAAATATAAAGTATTGCATTGCTCAACAAATCTGTACTACTAATAAAGCATTTAGCCTTTGATATTTTCCTCTGTTCACTTGCTCACACACACACACACACTTTTCCTTTTTTCTCTCCTTGTATATCACTTTCATTCCTCAAATCATTGTATATATATACAAGCATATCTTATTCATCAATTAGGTCGTGTAACGCCCGACGTGCAAACCCCAGAGAACACACACATAGCAAATAATTTTTTTTTTAATACAATACAATTAAACATGCAAGAAATATTAACCATAATCATATAACATGCATTACATTACACTATTACGCTTAGCTCTTTGGGGCACGCGAGGTTACTTCACAAACAACTAACAACGAAAGTAAAAGATAACAACATAACTATTAACATTATAAACCATGAATAAGAATACATCCAATCACCAAGAGCGAGAATATTAATACATCACATAATACAATCATAATGAATCTCTTTTAACAAGTTACAATTGATCCTAACTATTACATCATCATTTTAATATTACATTACAAGCTCTTGATTAATAATTACATCAAATTTCCCAAACGTGTGGGATAATATACATACAATGAAATCTGAATAACAAAGGAACACTGGTGCAACACCAACTGCAGAAACGCTGAGAGGATAGACTGTTGATGGGGAACCCAACGGGTGAGGAGCACGTTCCACCCAACCATGTGAATTATAAATAACTCACCCCCCATGCTCAGAGGTGACAAGGAAGTTAACTCGACCATGATTGTCAAACCGGCTCCAAGAATAATATAGTACACATACAAACTCAAGGTATACAATAAAATAACCATCAATGTTCATGAATCAAACATAACAAGATAAAGTTGTGTAACTCACCACAATTAAGCAAGGCAATGACAATTAAACAAGTCCATAGAACATTCATAAATCATTCTCAAAAGACTCTGAAACACATTAAGCATACAACTTCCAAAATACATTTCCAGAAGAACTGATACAATCATTCAAAATACAATTCCAAATAAATTAGAACAATAAATAGAACATGATTCCATATAAATCTGAAACAACAATTAAGTACACAATTCTAGAGGCAACAAGAAACAAGGCAAATGGGTGTCTAGTGAAGAGTGTCATCACATAGCTCTCATGGGATCTCGTGACCCTTCCTCCAACTGAGGTGTCGGCCCCAATGAAGAGCCACTCTCCCTAAGACCTCTAACATAAATCAAAACCAGGCAAGGGTTGAACTAAAACATATAAAGCATCACACTCAAAACAAGAACATGCGAGGTAAACCTATCCCGCGATAACTCGTAATCACAACGACTACAACCTCGTACAACCCTTCCAAATAATAAAGCTCGAAATCATATAATACTCAAATCACACAAGTACATGAATAAACCACCAAGGAAACAAATCATGCCTCTGGAAAGGACCAAGTTTAACAATGATTAAAAATTGAACTCACACTTTACAATAGAATTCTCACATCGAAATAAAAGACAAAACAATAACAGAATATCAATAGCACACAAATCATGATCTCGAGACACCATATCAATTCAACTTGATGCAAGGTTATAAAAAGAGACACCCTAATTCTCTCATAATAAGTCTATTTCGTTTATCATTCAATTTATCCAGAGTTCTACATTTAATAAAATAATCCATGGTTTTAATTATATTTAAAAGTAGTCCCTATTTTCCTCGCACAATAATAATTTCCACAATTTTCATAACTTACTTCTTTTAATTACCCAAATATATATTAATTTTCATAATTAACCAGTGGAATCAAAATCAGCAAATGTTAACATTTATTTCGTGTATATATATATATATATCATAAATATTTATATCAATAATTAACCATCCAGATTTATTGTACTTAATTAACTATACAACACAAACGATACTCTGATCAAATTAGTTTACTGCCAAACAATGCATTTACACAGAATACAGATATATATATATATAGATATATAAATTAAAATGCATTTAATTCGAATTTGCATAAAAATCGACCACAAAATAAAATTTTGTATAAAACAAAATTAAATTAAAATTAAATTTCATTTAATTCAAACTCCGGCCAATATGCAGTACACGGAGGACTACGCACAACAGTCCTCGTGACTGCTATGGGCAGTCCCCACAGTGGATAGGGGGCAGGGAAAGGGTACGGCACTGCCGTCCCTCCCTCCTCCCATACAAATAAAAAAAAAGACTATTTTATTTATAATGCTTTTCGAATTTAAACAAAAATTTGGCCTAAAATGAATAATTATTAGGCACTGGTACGGTACATTTCACCATAAATAATTTATTTAAACGAATATATATATATATATATATTCACAGTACAGTACTTCAAATAATAAATAAAATGTTTGCATGACTGTGCAACAGTGTATTTATAAAATAAATACATGGTTGTTGCAATATATTCACAAAAGAAAGAAATATAAATATATATTTTCGCAATATAGATTTTTAATCTAGAGGAGGATTTATTTTCCCTAAATGCAATTATAAGAAAGAACCAAAACATGCTTCTAGAATTTAAATAATAGATTCTTATTTTCATATCAATATAGATAAATTGGACATTCTAGAAGATGTAGATTTTGTTTGACAAAGTGAAACAACCAATAACTTTTTAGAAAACTAGTTTGATCTTTTTCAGTAAATTTCTATTCAAACAAAAGTTTTCTTTCCTCACACAAGCCATATTTAATTAATTTTATTTTTTTCTCTGAAACAGAAAGCTGAAGGAGAAAACAAGAGCTGAAGGAGAAAACAAGTGGAACCTGGAGTCCTGCGCTTATTTGAGAATCTGATGAAACCTGCTTGATACCGATGCCTCTATGAAGAGCCTCTAGTTCCTGCTTTGAAAACCATCTCCAAAATACCGTACTCGAATTCGAATCTCAACCTTTGCTCAAAAGGCTCTCTCCAGAATAACACCAGTAACAGATTGAAAATCCCTTTCTAAAACTCTCCTCAAAACATAGCAAAAGATCAAAATATCTTTCCCCAAAAACTCTAGAAGACTCAACAGTACAGAACAATTAACTTGCACAACTTTTGTCTCAGCAATCCTCTGTGTGTGAAAAACTTACAAAAATTCTTAATTAAATAAAAGATATTGTCAATTCTCTCAAAAGCCCACCAAAAATCCAGAATAAAAAAAATTAATTCTTTAAAAGCAAGCTTTTCAGTCATATCTGAATTCTCATTCGTTCTCACAACTTTTTCATTCTTTTTATTTATTTATTTTTCTATTTTCAATACTTTTTGTTTTAATTTCCGTTTTTACAACTTTACTTGCAAAACACATTATCTAATTAATTTAAATAATTTATTCTAAAAATTATCCTCAACAAGATAATTAATTATAATAATAAAACACAATTTAATATTTTAATTATTATTTAATAAATTCATGATTTTTAAAAATAAATAAAACATTTAAAAATTTAAATACAATTTAATCTAACATTAAAATAAACAATCATTTCCATCATTTAAATAAAATAAATCACAACTTATAAAATACCAACATTAATAAAATATGACAAAACACAAACGACGACCACAAAGAACGACAATTATAAGAATGCACAAAACCATTTAAACAAGACGGTCTGACATCATGGGACGAGATGACTTCCAAGTCACCTCTGTTTCAACATTATGCCATTGGGTTATTGGTGCTCGCCCTATCCTACCGAAGCAGGTGGCATCGAGACTATGTACCTGCAATCCTACATACAAACAATGTTGTGCACAATATATCTATTTAAATACAAGTACCTCGTGAGAAGGAATCGCAACGTAGCAGAGCACTCGCGAATGAGTGATGCTACGCCATCCCCTCACCATAACCACATTAGCAACTACAACATTGAATATAAAACAACATCACTAAGATATACAAATCACCTCATATCATCATGAACAATTACTAATTCACTGCATCACCACCTAATACTGCATCTATATAAAAGCATCACCAATTAAATGCAATCATCATATAATATCATACTCACAAAAATACCATTAGAAGCTCTTGTCCCATCTTCTTCTTCTGATTCCTTAGCCAGACTACCTGCACATCCCAGGTGAGAATGGAGGGGTACTACAGGTCGGCCTAATTAGATTAACACAAAATAACCAAAACCTTTCTTCATCGGCGCCATATAGGATTTGAACACTTTCTTCATGTAGTGCAATATGCCAAGTCAGGTATTAGTCTTCATAATATATTGCATTCGCTAAGTCAGCCAAGATTAAAACAAAATTCTCCAAACCAACAAATAATCCTCAAAGAAAACACCTTCTGAATCTGAGAACACATTAATTTCCCATCATACTACTAGTAAAGAGACTATCAGCCAAAACCACAATGCAAGAATGTTCACTTTAGTAGAATGCAAAGTCTCCCACACAATATACCTCACACAGAACAATAGTAGGATACAGAGTTAAACTCTGTCAAAGATAACTTTATGTTTATAGAAAAATATGTCTCAAGATCTAGGAAATAGCAGTCTAAATAAGTCATTAAACATGGTTAAGGGATTAGATTCATATCAGATCTTGCGATGAGTTCCGGACTCAAATACCAACATATTGATTCATCACAAAGAAGTATTGCTAGCAAAGAACAACTTCTGGTAACCCAAGCAAACTTCTCATATAGTTATCACCATATAGTTATTACCATGTTGACATCAATGACAACATAGGAACAACTAGCACAACCCTCCATACTTCATGCTCATGTTGCAAGGCTTCCAACAATCCCCCCCCTTTGATATTGATGGCAACACACATGACAAAAACTTTTCAAGTATACTACAACTGAATTCTCTAACTACTCCCCCTATCAAAATTGTTCTTCACAAAAAAAAATTCCTCTGACTCTTTATCTCTCCATCTCTTTATCTCTCCCCCTTCGACATCAATGACAAAGGAAGGGGTCTGGTATAAGAATCTATATCAAAAAAGTGTAGTCAAAATGATATGAACATAGAATTGACCTAAAGAAGAACCTCTAAGACTCTCCAGGATAGCCTTCCAAGATGCTTTACCTTCTTCCCATGAACCTTTTGCACTGACAAGAGTCTTGTAAAATAGCTCAAGTTTAGTTAGAGACTCTATACCATCTGTCAAAGTATTGGGACTAAGATTGATCTTTGATAATTCATAAATACAACCAAGAGCACTAGAAACAAAAGTATGTTTGTATGTAATCATGTCTCTGAGTGCCACAAACTTCTTGATAACATATGTTCTTCAATCCTACAGAGAGAAAAAATTATCCTAAACTTGCACAATGTAGGACCACCTCTGATTGTCTTTATCTTCTACTAACTTGTATGTATCTTCCTGAGTGCTCAGTCGAGACTCACTCATCCTTATCTCATTTCTCATATCCAATGTATTGCCAGACCAATCTAGACAAAAGGAAAGTAGTTCATGTGCCTCTTTTTCATAACCTTGTACATTATCCAATTCCATCATTACTCAATCGTGTGCATTCATGCATTTTCTTTTGATATCATTCAAAATTTCTTTATCAGACTTAATTCAAGCAAACTTTTAAAATCCGTAGATGTAGACTTTCAAAGAATTAATCATGTCACGAAGATTCTCCACAATAGAAATAGATGAATCAAAACTAGCATCGAAAATAACCTTCTACAAATCTTCCAAAGCTTTCATAATATTTTTTCTTTCATGCTCATGTTCAAGCTTACTTTCTTCTACATCTTCTAGCTTCACCACACTCTTCCTTTTCTTCCTTGTTCTGGTCATGCTACCAAGGTACTTTCTTCATCAAGATTCTTAGGGATTTCCAAGAGAATTTTAGCATATTTATCAATTTCATCCTCTGACACTTCATAATCCAATTCAGATATCCAAACTAACCTTGATTCAACTGCTTCCATGTGATAGAAATTTGTGGACACAAGAAAATTTATGCTTCTAGAGTATCTTTCCACAACACTTACTAGAATCCTAAACCTTTTGTTCATCCTCATCTAAAATGTTCCAAAGAATGCAACAAGGGAAGATTCTTGTGCATCCAAACTACCAAGATTTATCATGAAATTTCTAATTTGATAGGTAATAGGCTCTGAATTTGACCATTTTATCCTTCCTATTACCAGTAACTCTTTCAAAAAGTAAAAGAGTATACAAACAACCAAATTTCCATACCGAAAATTATTCTTTCTGCTCCTCTTGATCTCTTTTAAATTCTTCAAAATATGTATACGAAGTAGTTCACACAAATCATATTCCATTCCTCTTAATACCATATCAATAGTAATATTCACCGCAGCAGTAGAGACTATAGAGTCTTTGTTAGGGATACAAAATTTATGACCAATGACCATAGTAGCATACCTTATTACAAAATCAACAATAGATCTCAAACCAATTTCTTTTCCTTTAGAACTCACACCTATAACCTCAATTATTTATTTCTCATTCATAGACTTCAATTTAGGAACCGGTCCAGAGGAACATAGACCAATTACATCTCTAATTGCTTCTCTGGTAACTAGATGTGCCTCATCAATCCACAAATATTTATCATTAATTCTTCTCAATACCATTCGAATATATTTCTTCTCAAATTCAAACAAAGGAAATTTCCTCCAAACATCCAACTTTTTCTAGACTAATACTCTATAGGCATCATGATTCTCTCTCAATTCATTTTCCCAAAGCACATTCAATTGAATTGATGACATTTCTTCAACCTTACTGTAGACAAATGCATAAATATATTTTGTAGGAAACACTCTTGGAGGGATACAAGAGAATGCACCAATAGATTCTTCCGACACATTCCTCATATATCTCTTCAACCTAGCTTTATTTGCACAATTCACAATCTTTGAATTATCCATCAATAAAAATGAAAGACTGTGCAAACAGGAATACCTTTGAAAATGCCAACCAAAAATGTATAGACGTCCTATTCCTAGAGCTCACTTTGAATTCGTCTATTATTTTCTTCAAATTCTAAAATTCCTTTGCACACTTCTCTAAAACTGTGTACACTTCCATTCTTTCAAATTCTATAGACCTCATTCTTCACACATGCGACTGATAAAATACTTTAATCTTGTTACCGCATTAAATATACTTCTATCATGATATGACACAAGTACCAATAAGGGTGTTTATTAGATTTTCTAAAGATTGCTCCCCCTTAGCCAATGCTTTCATTTAGAATTTGACGGGAGTATTTGTAATGGAGGTCACCATAGATAAGATTGATGATTCCTTTCTCCAAATCCTTTCCATTTTTTTTCTTGTCATTCCCGGATCAAAGGTTTGATCATTCTTCTTCATTGGATAGATGATCTTCTTTCTTCTACTATTACTACCAGGATGTTTTGATTTTCTATACATACAACAAGTAATATTCTTCTTTCCATCTTCTATTTTTTCCAACAAACTATCCTTGTATCCATTCTTCTTGCCATTAGAATCATTTGCATTATATTTATAGTCATTTTCCTTATGACCAAATTTCTTGTAGAAATGAAAAACACCATTGAAGTATAAATACCTTTTTGCATCATGTTGTTTTACAGGAGTTTTTCTAGAATTGCTTCTTCGTTCCTTGAATTTTTTATCTTTGTATTGTGCCTTCTTACCACTGTATTGCTTCGCTTTAGAACTCTGACCTTTTTCAAACCCTAAACCACTCTTATCCCTTTCTAGCCTTTGAGGGTTAATCAGTTCATCAAGCATCGCCAAGCTTATCTTAAATGTGTCTTCAAAACTCGTTTCCCTCTCCATATTAGATCTTAGGATTTCTGTATCTAATTCAAGCTTTGTGCATTCATCCATCTTCTTTTGAATTTCAATTTCCTAACATTCTTCAATTCTTTTCTTCTCATCCAATTGTTCCAGTAGGCTAGTGATGATTTCTTCTCCTTTAGTCAACAAATCACATGCATCCATACTTGTACTTTGCTGCTCTTCAATGTGCTCATTTTCTTTTATCAACTTGTCCTTCAGGGCTTCCATTACTTCTAAAAATTCAGTAAAGACTACTTTCGAGGGAAAAAATTTCTCATGTTCAAATTTTTGGACCTTCCTTAAGTTGTTAGGCTTCTTTCAAGGAACCAAGCTCTGATACTGATTGTTCAACATCCAGAATACTAAGAGGGGGGTGAATATATATTCCACAAACTAATAATAAAATCCACTTAATCATTATTACAATTTTGACTGAATCAGCAAGAGAGAACATAGAAACAAGTCAATGCAATCACACACATGAACACCAGGATTTTTACGTGGAAAACCCAAAATGGGAAAAATGATAGTGATGGTTATCTCACAATATATTATATCTGGATACAAAATATTATGAGACTCATTGTCCTTAAAAGGCTCATAGCCTGAGGAAAAAAGATAGATCACTGTCAAGAGTAAGAATTCATAGAATACACCTTCAATGTGCAGGGTTTAGTTCCACTAAAGCTCAAAATATAAAGTATTGCATCACTCAACAAATATGTACTACTAATAGAGCATTTAGTCTCTGATCTTTTCCTCTGTTCACTTGCTCGCACACACACACACTTTTCCTTCTTTCTCTCCTTGTATATCACTTTCATTCCTCAAAGCATCTTATATATATACAAGCATATCTTATTCATCAATTAGGCTAGCCTAATTAGATGAACACAAAATAACCAAAACCTTTCTTTGTCTACACCATATAGGATTTGAACACTTTCTTCATGTAGTGCACTATGCTAAGTTGGCTATTAGTCTTCATAATATATTGCATTCACTAAGTCAGCCAAGACTAAAACACAATTCTCGAAACCAATAAATAATCCTCAAAGAAAACACCTTCCAGATTTGAGAACACATTAATTTCCCATCATACTACTAGTAAAGAGACTATTAGCCAAAACTACAATGCAAGAATGTTCACTTTAGTAGAATGTGGAGTCTCCCACATAGTATACCTCACACAGAACAATAGTAGCATACAAAGTTAAACTCTGTCAAAGATAACTTTTTGTTTATAGCAAAAGGCATCTCAAGATACAGGAAATAATAGTGTGAATGAGTCAATAAAACATGTTTAAGAGATTAGAGTCATATCAGATCTTGAGATGAGTTCCAAACTCAAATACCAACATACTGATTCATCATAAAGAAATATTACCGGCATAGAACAACTTCTGGTAACCCAAGAAAACTTCTCATATAGTTATCACCATATAGTTATTACCATGTTGACATCAATGACAACATAGGAACAACCATCACAACCATCCATACTTCATGTTCATGTTGCAAGGCTTCCAGCAAAAACATGAAACAACCGCGGAAAAACTTTTGAAACTTCTACATGAAAATTTTTCAATTGTGTTTCTAGAAAGTGTGATCGTGCTCTGAAACCTGCAAGTGCTCAAATAACTCAGAAGATTGTTGAAGTTAAGGACCTAGTGTCCCACCAAGCGTGCCAAAATGTGTAAGGGGGGAATTGAGAAGCATAAGAAATCAAACATGAATGAATTAAACTAATCTAATTCAAACAAAGATTAAGATTCATACCCAGTCCTCATGAAATGAAACTTTTTAAACTAATGAAATCAAATAATGAAATCCTAAGATAACATAATGAATTCAAAACTAAAGAAAACTTTACCATCCCATGTTAAAGTGTATTTGCAATGGTGTTCAATTGTTGTTGTATCAATGTGAAGCCTCCATTATGCATTTGAAAAATCTCCAAATGTACATTAATGGTAATCGAAGATGTGTGTAAAAGCTCTCAAGAAATTGATTGTCAATTTAGCATTAGTTTGTTGCACAAAGGATGTCAATTCTCTAATTTATTATGAGGATGATGAGGATTATTACATAGATTTTACGATTTGAGATGAATGTGCAAGATTAAACAATGTTGAATCAAGATCAATGGTTGAAAGATGTTGAGAAGAATTAGATTGTTCAGTTAGCTTTTGTGATCGAATCAATTAAGGATATTGATTGATCAATCAGAGGAAATAGATTTCCCAATCAGTGGAATTAAGGAAATCATGTTGAGCCTTCAGTGGGATTGAAGAACAGATGAATCAATTAGGAAATAGATGGATCAGTCAAGAAATAGATGAATCAGTTAGCTAATCATAGCAAGCAATCGAGGAACCGTAATTTTCACAATCATAAAAGTGGGTGAGGGTAATTAATTAATTAATCCTCTTGAGTTTGAATATGCAAGTCATGTTTGACTTTTAAAAACAAAGTTGCACTTGTTTGTTTTTTGATCTTTTTGAACGATGTTTTGAATAATTTATTTAATTATTCAACTTTAGGGGAAAGTGATTTAATTAAACTATTAAGTGGTAATAATTTAATTGACTTAGGGAAATAAGGTAAATTAACGACATAATTAAATAATTGATATTATTTAATTAACCAGGATGAATAAAGTTAGATTATGACTTTATTAAATAAATGAAATTTATTTAATTAATCAAAAATGATGAAAAAGTGAATTAATTTTTTTATTCAAGTGGTAAACGCTTTTGACCAGAGCTATGAACCAGATATAATCATTCAACAATACCATCCCAATGGGTTTTGAACCTTGGTGTCAAGAACAACAATGCCACCTATAAACCATCACACCATGCCAATACCGGCGAAAAAGTGAATTAATTAAATAATGTAATATTATTCAATTAATAGAGGAAATTAGGGTTTTTGATGTAAATGATGTGAAATGCAGTGATATTAGATGATAATGATGCTAATGATGAGAAATTTTCATTCAGGATGTGTGATAAGTGTTAGGTCATTTTTACATGTCTACAGTAGTTTACACTCTCATGCATCTAAATTGGATCAAATACTTGAGGTGAATTTTGGTCACTTGAACCTATGTGTACTTCTATCCAACTTGGTTCATGAGACTTGTGTTGAGCCTCCACCTCCTACATCTTAGCTATTGGTTCATTTCAGTAGGATGTTACTAGTCTTTTAGCTTTGCATGATGATTATTTTCTACATATTGTAGATTTATTTATTGAGTCACACATTTTAGACTTGGTGGATATCATTGAGTATATTTGTATTCTCTTTGATGTTAGCTCATGTGGAGTTGCTTCTTCTTATTTAGATATTATAGGGGAACCTTTATACCCTCTTATTATTTCTCCACATGATCATTTGCCACATTTTGGCATTGGTATGGAGAGTCTTGAGCAGTATTTGGAGGATCCATTTTTTCATTTTTTGATCATCTTCTAAATCTATCTCCAAAAGGTTTTAGATTGTCATCTTCATCAGTGTGTCCTAGAACACCTACCTTGATTGTGGTAGATTTTGGCATTGACATGGAGACACATGAGCATATTTTAGATACTTCATGCTTCATGAGACCTTTTTCTCCCATTTCTCTTGAGGGAGATTTTTCTACATCCGCCACTTGATTTATTTCTTCCTAAGGGGAAGAACAGTTTTTTTTTTATTTTGATTACCTTCAATATTCTTATTTGCATATTAACCTTTTTCACAGGTGTTACCTCCTTTTTGATAGCCCTTATTCAAAAACGTGTCCACCCCCTTTGGGTAAATTAAACACATTGAGTCGTCACATTTATGCCTTGATTTTAAAAGTTGTGTTGAGTTCCAACATAGTTTTCACTGTAACTTCCCTCTCGCTCAATTATCCTATCGGTTTTGCCTAAGTTGACTTTGTGTCAACACTTGTTAAGCTTTGGAATATTTTTTAGGTCCCGAAGTGGTTTTCATAACTTTGGTATTCATCAAAAAAAGGAGGAAGATTAAGCGAAAACAAGTCTCATTCAAAACTATTATTAGGTTTCCAAACCTTTGTCAATTCTCAATAGGGTTGGGAAACCTAATCCTTTTCTACAATTAATTTTCTAAAAAGACTAAGTATTCCTCCTAAGGATTCTTTCTAGAGGTTTTAATGAAAAAGGGGCTCACAGGAGTAATTTTGAAGTGTTTCATGTGCGTGATGGATAAAGCAGATGATAGTTTCATTCATAAAACATACAGATTTCAAAATCATTTTTGAAACCCTACTCAGAGCCCAAAATTTATGCATTTCGACTACTTATGAGCTATTCCTTGTAGAAGAAGTAATGATACCAAAGATAAATACATTACAGAAGCAATATTTAAATGCATAATTATTGAGACACATTACAAATATGAAAAACAAATAATGGCGTATCATACATGAAAATACATAACTGAAAACATAGATTGCCACATTACACAAAGCTGAGTCAAAAGCTAAAAAATATTATATATATTTATATATGTATTTAACATATTACAAGCCAAAATTTTGGTATTCAGCACATAGGTTTCTAAGCACAAAGAATGAAAATGAGAATCTTGATTCCCCCAATCACCTCCTGGAGGCATTCTATCTGAGTAAAGGAGAAGAGGTTCTTGTTGAATTACACATAATGGGTGAAATTATACATTATGTTGCGCTCCAGTCTATCTCAAAGAAGAGAAAATGCCTACCTAGAATGCTCATTCCTCAAAGCAATGGCAATGCAAATTGCATCACCTACTAGACATACACGTGGATACTTGGACAAGCTCTCCAAGGTATCTTTGACATAGGGTAGGTAGACTAGTCTAACCAAACACTCAACAACTCAAATTCCCCACTCAAACTTCCTAGAGTTGTGGAAAATAATGTAAATGAAACGCTCTACTAAAGCTAAGTTACATATGAACACTTGGGAGAGGAGGTGTTTACCAATTATCTTCCAAATTATTCCTTCCTCGACATCACTACGGTTGAGGAAGACCTCCCTCAACTGGTCTACAACCAATCTCCTCACTGTGATACACTTGAATCCCCAAATAGTGAGGAATTCACCTTTCACCTCAGAAGTTGCATCACTACCAATGCTTGACATATCTAAAATCATGATTATCAATGATGAGAATGAAAGCACTGTAGCTAGTTTATGTAAAAATAGGAGTAAAAGAGTGATTTTTTGTTGAGAATGCAATTAATAAAGTGAGGACACTCAAGTGGCTTAAATTTTAATGAACTTAGCTAAGTGATGTGATGTGAATCTAATGAAGTGTGTGTTTTGGCATCAATAATTCTTTTGCATTTAAACTATCCTTACGAATATGCTCCCAGTTGGCACATCATTAATTGCTAGTCTGAGCACGGATATGGGCGATTCACACAAGTTGAAGGACACAAGGCCCTTCTATAGGGTTAGCAGTTCATTCTCCTATCTCAATCAATTGTGAGAAGTGATGTAATCATAACCTATCCTAAAATTTTCCATTAATGTTGATGTGTCCTCACTGGGCAAAGAACTGACCTCCACAAAATGCTTATTTGTTGAGTTGGCGGTTACATTCTCTCAGGAATTGATTTTCAAGAAATGGTTGGTTGTTATAATAAGATATTTTAAATAATATTCAATCTTATATCAATGGGATCTAAATTTTGATCCCCCTTGCACTATGATGCATGAGTGAGAATTGATTTGAATAAGGATCAAGTTTTATAATTTTGGTTATTGTCTGAAGGTGTTTATTTTCTATGAGTAGTAAATATAAATGAAATTCTTAACATTTATGGATAATTCTATGAGCTTTCATAGGTGTTAGGATATTCCTTCTTTGTGTGGATGTGATATTCATTGGTCTTTCATTTATTTATCTTTAGATGATATCAAACTTTCTTTGAGTCGAGTCAACTAGCTATTAGTAATCTAATCGTTGAGTGATGATATTAGTAGCTTGCAAATCTATTTTAGTTCAGTTAATGGTTTAGAAGTTTATTTCAATCGCATTTGTTCCATGGTTATGGGTTGGTGTTAGTTTTATTTGCCTACTTTCTGGTTAAAATCATACCCCCATTTTCTTTTGACTTAAAAATTCCAAATTCATATCATACGAGGGAGTTGTACCTCTTAAAATTTAGAGGAAGATCACCAATGCAATGGTGATCTCTCCAACTATTGATGATCAATTTAGTATTTCTCTTGAGTATAATGGAGTCAAATTAAGTTAATCGTTCAAAAGAAAAAATTTCCAACCAACAGGTTTTTGGTGACTCTATTGGGGAAATCAAACTTAGAAGCTTAAAAGTTGTCTTGACATGCATAACAATGGTTTTAGACCATGAAAATGATTTTCATGTATTACAATCTAACTTAGATTGGGTTAATTCTATGCAAGAGGACATTATCTCTAAGTTGAACACACTCGCTTGGAGATACTGAAGGAGTGTTACAAAGTACATGCAAATAAATTTTCTTCTTGAAGAGGAAGAAGAATGAGTGTGGCAGCCCACTAGTACAGAAACAACAATATATGACTGTATAAACTACTAAAAACTACTTATAAACGAATGAACATGGTCGTGTGACTAGTAGTAGTTTATTGCCAATCATTTATAATGCAACCGAATTGATGACTAAACCATTTTTAGTCATTTGATTAATCGATTTGATCGTTAATTTATTCGTCTAATTGATCGATTTGGTCATTAATTTAATCGTTTGATTGAACGATTTGGTAGTTAATTTAGTCATTTGACTGATCGAGTTGGTCATTAATTTGATTGATTTAGTAGTGTTTTTAGTCGTTAATTTAGTGATTGATTGTTTTAAACCGGTCACTTAGTCATTTTTTATTCACTGATATATTTAGTCGTTAATTTAGTCATTGATTGTTGTTAACTGGTCACTTATTTAGTCATTTTTATTCACTGATTTCTGTCCATTGGTAGTGTATTTATTCATTAATTTTAATCGTCATTTTGATCAATTTGGTAGTTTATTTAATTGCTTTTGTTCACAGATTTATGTCAACTAGTAGGTATATTGATACATTGTTTATTAATTGCATAATCATTATATTTAGTCATATTTATTCACTAATTTATGTCAGTTGGTAGTATATTTAGTCAATTTGTAGTTTATTTAATTTTTGTTGTTCACTGATTTCTGCCTATAAGTGCTAGAAATGAGACAATGCTTTAATTGAGGTTTAAACATATAAAAACATAGAAAAATATAATCAATCATTCATTGACACATAATGAAATGGCTATTAAGAAGGATAAATACTAAAATTTTATTGAGAAAACATGTTCTTACAACAGATACAAGATAGAAATGTGTCTTTGCTTTAAAAAGTGTGTTTCTCAGTGTTGTGACTAAGAAAATTGAGTTGCAATGCCTTTTTTTTGCTTATCCAAGATATTACAATTTTGATGACAACTCTATGTTGCAAGTTATTTGCAACTGCACATACATGTATGTTGCACTCTCTCAAAAATTTTCTCTTCTCTACACCTCTTTATCTACTCTATATTTACTTCTTTTTCTACACCCTTGTTCTCTACATCTAATGCTTATACAGAAACATATCCCCTCTTCTATAATGCACCAGTTTGAATGAGCGAAACCCAAAAAAAGAGAAAAACATAATCAAGGGGTTTTACATTGCAGGTGTAGTAAGATAGAACATTCTTTGTTCTACTCATAGAATGTAGACCCATATTAGATTCTCTGGTTTTTGTTTGGGTTCAACTTATTCAGGATCAATACATTCTCTATCTACAACTCCACTCTCCACACTCTGCTACTACTAACCCTTCTTTTTCTCTTCTGCACTTACGGCTTGAAAAAATACACTAAGATCCTTGAACAACACATTCAAACTATTGCATAAATTAGTGGGCCAAGTTGTCTAACAACTAGTACTACAAGATCATAAACATCAACTATGTCATTTTTTTCAAATATTTTAGTGGCCACCATGTGAAGGTCCCTTCTTTCTCTTTCTGACGGATAGCTCCATCTATCATGTTTGGATAAGCAAGGGGTATGTTACTTGTGACCTATAAAATACTTACATTCACATCTCTTGTTCCTTTCAAATTGACTCCATGTATAATAGATAGTGAGTGAATCCGCCCAATGCCTACAACAACAGCATCAAATTGATCCAACACCTCAAATTTCTCCCCTTCTTGGAGTTTATCAATAAATGTCTACAAAAGAAAAAAAAATACAACCAAATAGGTAATGATTACCCTTATTTACATAATAAAACAACCATTACTTACTTGAATAGTACTTATTTGCATGTGGTTTCATAGCACTCACCTCGACTTCAACATGACTACCACTATGAATATCATATGCATGCTCATTGAGTTCATCATCATGATAATCACTATCAAATAGGTAATGATTACCCTTATTTACATAATAAAGCAACCATTACTTACTTGCATGTGGTTTCATAGCACTCACCTCGACTTCAGCATGACTACCACTATGAATACCATATGCATGCCCATTGAGTTCATCATCATGATAATCACTATCAACATCATTGCAGATATGAAGTTGTACAACTTTGTACAGAGTTTTATTGATAGAGCCTTTTTCTTTTTGTTCTACTTTCATATAATTTCTCTGCATCATGTGGTTTAATCATCATGCAAAAATTAATATAATTCAAGTAAAGAATGAAAAAGCTATAAATTTTTTTCCAAAATAATATTTTAAGCATGAATAATGACAAAACATTGGGGCAGATAATTGACAACTATTATATTAATTACCTCAACTTCAAGACAACTAAGATGACAATGTTGCACATTCTTGTCCACTTCATCACTATCAATATTGCCAGCTTTGTTAACATCATGAAGGCTTTTGTTTTCCTATCGCTTTGATAAAATTTCTCTACATGTGGTTTAACCATCATGCAAAAAAAATATACAAAGAATTCAATATTCAAGTAAATAATGCAAGCTACAAATTTGTCCAAAAGAAGATTTTTTGGATCACTCCAACAATAAAGAAACTGGGTTTGATTCTCCTACGCTCAGATTTCAATAATCTACATATTAAGAGGCATTTGTATATAAAATTTCCAAACAAGAATAAATGAGATCAATAGAGCCTCTTACCTCATCTAAACCCATAGATTTATGCTTATTCCATGCATAACTATAGGGTTAGCAGAGGCAACCAACTCTAAAACTTGTTGAGTGATACTAAATATGCAACTCATTACCTTTTGGTACCTTAGTTCATTTGAGTTGACATGATCTATAGAGGCTCCTACTAGGCATTGAATAGATGGTTGTGAAATCTTTGTTGATGAACTAGATTTCCACTTCATCCTACTCTTAGATTTACTAGGATCTAGTGCTTCCATATAATTGACAATATCTTCTGCACCTACTTCTCTATTACTATTTTCTACCTAAAATAAAATGTCAATTTCAACATATAGTTAGTTCAATAAAAAATCAAAATAAATAACACAATGTAAATTGAACCAAAAATCCATACAATTACTGCAATTTTGTCCATTTTGGTGTGCAACCTATCTTAGCCAGATGTATATCCATCCCTCACATTATCTCTTGCTCTCTTGCCTCTGTTACTCTTTTCCAAATATTCTTTAGAATGCATACTTTCACTCAATGCCTCCCACTCTTTGGGAGATAGAGTGGAGTCTAAACTCTCTTTTCCCTCCATGATTATTTTTTTGCAATGGTATCTATAATTGTTTATCAAAATTATCATCTTTTTCTTGTAATATTTTCTAGAGATTTGTCCACCAGTAGTCTCAAAAGCATTTTCCATTTTTTGTATAACATTTTCCACAGCTCATGGATCTTGCTCTACAAAACTTGATTTGCAAATATCCAAATGGGCCCTACATCTTACACCCAACTCGATGGACCACTTTGCAACATTTGGCCCAATGGGCTCACCATCTCTCGATACCTCAAGCAAGAATGGCTTATTTCCTTCTAATTTTCTTTCTCTTGCATTCCTCTCTATAGATCTGTACAAATCTTGACTCAATCTTTGTCTTTTGACAAAAGCATCCAAATCTTCTATTAGATTACCACTACCATTATTTATGGCTGATCCACTAGTTCCATCAAAATTTCTAGATGCAACAGGTGCACTCTGAGGCATAGCAAATGCAACTAGCAGTTTCTCTTCATGACTTTCATTAACTAGAACTTCATGCTCCTTGGTCGCATCAGGTGTGGCATGAGTAGGTAGATCAGTATTGATCACCACAGATTTCACTTCAAACGCATCCTTTAATGTTGAATAAATCTTATGCAAATATGTTGTTCCTTTGTTCTGATGTTGTTCAATAATCTCTCTTAACCTTTGTGCTAAGAGTGTTGAGAAGTTGTTGAGATGACTTAGCATTGTTTTCATTGATTTCAAAACCTGCGATCCAAAAGGTTGTGCTCTAGATGATATACAGAAATGATCTATCCTATCGAGTGTTATGATGTTACATAGTGTGGTTGTTATCCTTGATCTGGATATGGCAGCACCTCTTTTTGGGACATCCGTGGAAGACAGTTAATGCAAAATAATGAAGTCTAATCTTTTGATGTTGGTTGCTATGCTCAAAGCTCATTCTGGGTATCCTTGCTATCTGGACATTCATGTAGCATGCTACAAGTTTTGGTATGTCTAATTGTGTTTCTTTGGTTGATACTAAAATTGATGATAATCAAGATTTGGTCTTGGTTGTGGCATTCCCATCAGGTCTGGAATATATTTCATGTAATTCAAAGTTTTCTATCTTTTGATAATTATGTTATGTGATGAACCTATCTTATGTATGACCTATTTATGGGTCCTTTGGTAATGTGGTAAGAATATCTTTAAGTGCGACCTATGTTTTGGGTATGGTGCTAGCGTGCCAAGCCTTATTAAATATTTCAAGCTTGTTCTTCAAGCCGACATGTTTTGCATAAGGTATTTCAAGGTTGTTCTTCAAGGATGACTTAGGAGATTATGAAGACATTTTGCTTGACCGACTTATTTCTATGGGTACATATATATTGAACATCTTTTTCGTTCTAATTGAGAGAAGAAGTAGCATGGTGTGTGTGAGCAGATAAAACAGTGCAAAGGATTATGTGATAAGAAAGTTGAAGGAAAGTGTCAGGAAGAAGTAATCTATTTTGCAAAGGTTGTGCAAGGAATGTGCACAGAATATTCTTGACTAGATATGTTGCAGACAATGAACTGACTTCATGCATATGTAGATACAACTTCATCAATTAATTTTTGTCAGTGAGCCTTACCTGCAGTGAGAATTTTGGCAGTGAGTCTTTTGTAAAAATCACCTTAACTAGTGTTTTATAATTGAGAATTAGCATTCTCCATGGTTTTTCCCTTCTTGGGTTTCCATATAAATTCTTGTGTTCTTTGTGCATGATGTCTTTATGTGGTTTCATGTTCATATCATTTGATTACTATCTAATTGATATAAGCTTGCTCTGGATTAATTAAAGTAAAGAAAAATGATTTATGATAACTGATTCACCCCCCCTCTCAGTTATCTAGACTGTTCAACAATTGGTATCAAAGTCTGGTCCCTTGCAAATAAAGCTTAACTGCTTGAGGGAGATCTTGGTAGCTTGAAGAAGATGGTAGGATATTATTACTTTGAGGAAGAACTAAAGATATTGTTAGATGATATGGAAAGTACAAAATCTGAAAATGAAGAATTGAAAGAAAACATCAAGGAGGCAAATGCATGTATCTTAAAGCTAAGGGAGAAAATCTAAAAATTCAAAGCAAGACACAGAGAGGTCAGATAGGAATTAAAGGAGTCAAAGGAAAGTATTGTGGATTTAAAGCAATGATTGGATGAATGCAAGAAAACTGAAGAAAATCTTAAGGATACCATCAAACAGAAATTAGAAGAAAATGAGAAGTTAGATCAAGAGTTAAGAAGGATAAAATTTGAAGCAAGAGTATGTGAAAGTAGCATAATTCTATATCAACTCTTGTCCCTATAGAAATGTCACAAGGATAAGGGAGGACTTGGCTTCTCTAGTGAAATCTCAAATCAGAACACTAAGGGTGAAGACAAAGTAGTTGAAGCTAAAGCGAGATTTGTTGTAACAAGCATGGCCTAGAACTCTAGAACATCTACAAAAGACCTTCGGTTAGGAAACCAAATGCTCAAAGGTACCTATCATTTAATAGCTATTGTTTTCTTTGCAAAAAATTTTGACATAAAGTTGTAAAGTGTAGAATCAAGAAGGAACCGAGCACTCAATGCTTTAATTGTCACAAGTTTGGTCACAAAGCAAGTCATTGTAAAAGTCAATTATCTAATCCATCTAGAAGGAATGGAATGAATAATCTCTTTCATGGTAATTGCTAGATCTATGTCATGGTTATGGTAACAAATCTAATCAGTTCAGATCTAGGGTTCACTCAGCTAAGTCAGGACAAAGATGTTACAAATGTAGTCAACCCAGACATTATGCCAACACATGCAGATATGTTGCTCCGAAAAAGATTGAAAACAAAAAGAAGGTTATAGAATCAGATGAATCTAAGAAGAAGACCATCATGGTTTAGAAGAAAAAGGAAACAAGTGTGGGGAGCTCTTTTGTGGTACTGGATCCTAGTACAAGCTCTTCCAGAATCTGAGGCAACTGCCTTGGCTCAGGGGGAGTTTTGTAATGCATATCCTGATGGTTCCCCCTCTCCAAAGTAATATTGATTGGTTTTTCAACATGACTAAGTTTGATTCGATTGGTGATGTATGATGAAGCTTAATCCGGGTGATTGAAAAGTGAAGTAATATTGATGGCGTCATTGATGTAGGTTTTTGGTGGAAAAATCATCATAAGAAATTAAGGATAAAAGGTGGAGTTTCAAATCATTTTTCATAGTTTGCAAAGAAGGAAAAGAGGTTTCGCTAAGTGATAAAAGATTGAAGAAGATAAGTGCAACAATGGAATCCCTGTTGGTTACTGATGAATCCAGTGGTGGTATTCCACTAAGGCTGAAGGGAGTAGAGTTGGGCGAATTCAATCATCAAAAGATGAAGGAAATGAAACTAGGGTTGAAGACTAATGAGTTGTAGAATGTAAATGCCCTAGGTATGGATTTATGGTGAGAATTCCCCTGGTTTTCTAAAAGAGATTCTATCTTGTTCCTATTGATTCGATTCAAGGATGGTAGCATCATTTTGGACAAACCCTATTCGATCACTAAGGAAGCCATTGAAGCTATTACTGGGTTGTGCAGTGTTGGTGACCTCCCTGGAAAGAAAACAATGAAATATAGAGATGTGGAGGAACTTACCGGTATCGATAAAGACCCCTAAGCTCTACTGATAAATACCATTGTCGATCATGCAATAAGGCATGTTGCTTATGTAATCACTTACAAAATTTATTTCAAAAATTGTGAAGGTTCTACTTCGGCTATTGTTGTGTATCTTGCACATAAGATGGTGAAGAAAAATAAACAGTTTGACCTATGTAGCCTAACAATGGAAAACCTAATTGAGAATGTAATAATGTCTTTGATTGAGAGTTATCCTTTCTGGTTTGGGTCTCTGCTCATATGTTTAGTATTTTACTTTTTGAGTTCACTACCGTCAAAGGAGAATGTTAAGTGGAAGTGTGGCATCCCTATCAAAAAGCAAGTTTACATATATTTGGAATGTATGGAAGATAAAGCAAGTGCGTGCAAATTTTAATTCTCATCCTTGCAGATGAATCTGTGCTCCGATGAGATAGTGTCTAGTGCTATGCCTATCAGTCAGTTTGAGCATGGTTCCTCCTCCGGAAAGAAGGAGTTATAGGTTGTCATTGGTGGTTCACCTCTGGAACCTAAAAGGAGGAAAATTAACACAAAAGATGTCATCACTATCTCAGAAGAGAAGGAGAAGGAAGAAGAGTCTCTGCCTAGATTTGACTCTTTTGATCTAGATGAAGTATTTTTAGTGTTGGATGAAGGTGATATGAAAAATATTGGTGAAATTTGGTATGCCTTCTCTCCGGTCAGTAGGCCTAGAATTGAAGATTCCTTAGTCGATTATCTGCTCAAAAAGGGTATTATTGTTTTAGGGGTTTCTAACTTGTTATCGGATGATCTGGTAGAAGTTGTTGTGGGAAGGACCTGAAGGACATAAGATCCAAGTTATGGTTGTGTAGTACCCCTCCATTTATGCTTATGTTTTCTGTTAGCATGCTTTCACATATGATAGACTTTGGTACCTTGTTTTGTATATTTTGATCGCTGACTTTTGAGCGACAGTGGATTCGTTTTGTGATATGATGATACATTGTATGGTGATAATTAATTTCTAACATGCTTTGTAATAGCGTAGATGTTTCCTTCAGATGTTATTGCTATATATATGTTATGGTAGACTAATTGTTATTTTAATTTGTCAGTCTAATGTGACGTGTATTGGTGTGGAGAACGGAGTTGCATCACTCGCTTGCAAGTGCCCTGTGATTTCCATGATTTTCTCCGCACAGTGTGTTTGTACAATGGATTATATATATGTATGTCATTTGTTTGGTTGCAGGATTGCAGGTACATGACACCGACTCCACCTGGTTACTCAGGTCTGAGCGTGTCAAGACTCAACGGAAATGTTGATTGGGAGGTAGTAACATGGTTTATCCTAGTCTAGTCTTAAACCCAGTCACAATATATTGTCAGTTTTAAGTCTGTTGTCTTTGGTGGTCTTGTTTGTGTCTGATTGGATTAATTGTTTTGAAAGGAAAATTTTGTCAATTTAATGATAGTTTGTTATTCTTTAATTTACTGTTTATTTAAATTAATTTTAAATGTTAAAAATAAGTTTTACATTTTATTTAATTAATTAATTAGTTTGTTTGGTTAAGTAATTTGATCACTGCGATTAAAATTATTTAATTAAATTAATTAATTAATTAAATTGAAGTTATTTTAATTGAGTGAATAGATTTAAATTTAAAATTAATTGTTATGTGGGTAATGGTATTTTAATTGTTAAATAAATAAATTAAAATGAGGAAAAAGGGAAATTTGTATTTTGAAATTTGAAATTTTTAAATTCTTTAAAAGCATGCAAATCTTGAAAAAGAGGAAAAAGAAAGATTTACCGGTAAGTTGTTGAAAGATATTTTTTCTTCTCGACATGTGTGGCAGTGGAATTAATTGCTTCTTGTTGAGAATTTTCTCAGATGTTATCTGGGATTTGGGGAAAATAGAAGATTACTACTTCTTCACGGGAAATGAAAAGAAGAGGTCTCTGTAAAAAATTGTTTTTGGGAAAAATTTGTGATTGCCTTTGTGAATTGTTGTATATTTCTGGAAGATCTCTGGTTGAGATTTTGGCATATTTTGGGATTTTGTGTTCGGGAAGGGCTTTGGAAGCTACAAGCAAAGCTACTCTTCACCAGCCAAGTTTTACAAGCTACAGAGAAACAGGTATTTTTCTATTTTAATTAATTTGTCTCATTTTGAAAGATTGCATGTTTAAGAGTTAGTTTTGTGCAAATTTGTTAAAATACGAATTTAGAAGTTTGCAAAGTAAACTATTGTGTTTTGTGTCTTCTGTATTCTTCTCGGCAAATTAGTCTGTAGAGGATTTATTATTTCTTTGTTAAAAACTTCCTGTAAGAAATAGTTGAATTAAAAATTTGTGAAGGGAATTATTTGTTTGGGAAATGACATTGAAACCCCAGGGAATAAATTATAACTGGTTGGGGAAAAAATTTGTGTGTACTGTAGAAATTTTTCAATTTCCCCATAGGAAAACCCTGTGAATTTGTATATATATATATATTATACATATATACTATCATATATAAATTGGATTGTGAGAATTTCTTTTTGAAAATTCATGGTTATCGCCGTATAGGCGGATTTGAGAATTTTATTAAAATAAAAATAGAATTAAATAAAACACCGTCTATTTTTTTATATAAATTTATTTTTATTTTTCTTAGAAAATACATATTGAAATTTGTGAGAGTCGAAGCGCTCAAGGCGGGGCTTCTCGCGGCCGACCCCGCAGGGGGACGGTAGCGAGGGCCGAGCCCAGCGCTGCCCTCACAGGCAGCGCTCGGCTCGGCCTCCCGCGGCAGAGCCCTGTGGGGCAGGCTGCGAAGGCAACCCTACCCACAACGTGGCCTGCACAGGGTTAAGGCATAAAGCCCTAACTTCTACTTTTTAAAAAAAAAAGCCATGCAAATTTAATTTAAATATATTTCAATTTAATATATATTTAGCATTAATAATTATAATTTGTATAATTATTTTATGTTAAGAAAAACTTTGATAAATATTTATGTTAATAAAGGATTATTTAAAAATAGTTTATTGAGTATTTAGATATATATATTTAAATAATCAATTTATTATAACAAAGTTATTTGTGCTTTGATTAAACTGTTGTTCTTGAGTTTATATAGATTTCATTATAATATGTGGTTATGAAATAAATTATAGATTTGATTTTTGTATTGAATGGAAGATAAATTAAATCCTAGATGATTAATTTTGTATATCATATTTTGATTGACTGGATTTAGTAAATCCTAATGTAGATTCCCAATGTTTCAATATGCTTTAAATTGTGTTTCTTTTATTGGGCAAATTGGGCATGTCTTAGATGTACAAGTCTTCCAGACAAGTTGTTTAACGTGGGAGTTGTGATTTTTTAAGTAGAATTCTTGTGTTGACTAAGGTTGTGTACATGGTTTTGCATGGTGTTTAGACACCTGGTTTTATGAACATAGACTTGATGTTCGTTATGAAAAGTGTAGAAATATATGTTGTATTCTTGTACACCTTGTTTACCTTAGTCAGGGAAACTTAGATTCCTTATGTTATGTTTAGGGGAGTGGCTCTGTGTGAGGGCTGGCACACAAGGTGGTGCCAAGGTAACTTACAAAGAGTTAGTAAGTCAGTGGAAACTAAAACAAAACATTAGTTAGCTTAAAATCTTTAATTAGATTAATATGTCTCGCTTATAGACTCAAGAGTTAGTTCAGTCTTGAGTATAAGATGAGAAGGCCTGGAATGGAAAATCGATATCTTGTTACTTTAAAAGATATTTGATTCTGCAATAGTTTTCATGTGGGGTTGGGTTTCGTAAGAGGTTACCAGGGTAACCCAAGTTGGGGGCTGGAACCTAGGAAGAAACACCAGGGTAACCTATGCAACATTGTGATGACACTCCACCTAAAATAACAGTTTACTTTGTGAACTTAGCATATTTGATTGTCTAAATTTTGGAAGCAATGTAACCATCAGTTAAGTATGTACTTGTGTCTAGGGTTAGTAGATTATGTCTAGGGAACCATATTACTATCTCCTAGCACGGGGGGTGGACCTATGGGTACCACATGGTTGGGTGGAATGTGCACCTTACTCTGTTGGGTCCCCAGTTTATGATCATGGCAACGAGAGCTTCATGGATGGAGAGCTCGTGATTGGATTAATATATGTACTTCCTTGATTGTATCATTGAAAATATTGTAATTGTAACATCCCTCAATTGTTATGAGGTGAACATTTGAAATATGTAATTGTAAACTATTATTTGATCTACCTCATCTAAAGAATGAGTATTGTAATGCTATTTCAAATGAAATGTAAAAATCGTATATGTACTTTATACTTTCATGAATGGAATTCAAATGTTATGCAATGTTTATTTTTAAGTTTATGTTAATTAAATACATGCAATGCTAAATACTAAAGTCGTCTATGGAATCTCAAGTAGTGTGACGTCGCGTAACTTAGAGAATGTATGCAACTAATAAAGTTAATATTAATACTTTAAAAATAAAAATTATTACACTTACATAGACAAATGCAACATTCCTTAGGTTACAAGACAGGGCATTATAGGTTGAGAGAAGGTGTGTCAAAGCCAAAGAGAAATTATCCAAGCACATTGGTGAGACAAGAGAATGCATTAAGGAGATATTTGACATCTACAAGTACTGTCTCTAGTGGCCTACTGTTGTTGATAATTTTAGAAGCAAAATTGAAGCTATTGAATATGAATTGAATGATATTGGGAAGTGTTTTGACTTCTTCAAAGAAAAAGATGGAAAATAAAGAATAAGAGTTGGAGAGTTGCAAGAAAAGTTATTGTCTACTCAGAGACAGAGGGAATATTTAGTTAAAACTTTCCAGTTGGTCAAAGAAATTGTTGAGGTCCAGTTGGATCATCTCTCCGGGATACTTTCTGATATAGAGGATTGTGAATGATAGTGCCTATCTCTGGACTGGTCATCTTCATTTATTCTATTGACTCTACTGGATAGTATGTGTGCCAGAATGATTTTTATTGTACAAGCATGGAAAAGGATTCTTCCAACTGTCAGATAAAGGTACAAGAAAAAATTTCATGTGAAAAGTGTTATTTTTACCTGATTTCCTGAATGTTCTTATTTGTCCCTTTTCCTTTGATGGAAAAAAGGGGGAGAAAAATGAAGAGAAAAAAAAACAAAAAGAGGAATTAATTTGCTTGACAAAGGGGGAGCACTTGGAGTTTTGGATTTTTGTGTTTTTAAGTTTTTGTTGTTTTTCCATCAATGTCAAAGGGGGAAATTGTTGAGAAGTTGTTGAGATGACTTAGCATTGTTGTCATTGATGTCAAAACCTGGGATCTGGAAGGTTGTGCTCTGGATGATAAACATAAATGATCTATGCTATCGAGTGCTATGATGTTATGTAGTGTGGTTGTTATCCTTGATCTGGATATGGCAGCACCTCTTTTTTGGACATCCATGGAAGACAGTTAATGTAGAATAATGAAGTCTAATCTTTTGATGTTGGTTGTTGTGCTCAAAGCTCATTTTGGGTATCCTTGCTATCTGTACATTCATGTAGCATGCTACAAGTTTTGGTATGTCTAATTATGTTTCTCCAATTGATACTAAAATTGATGATAATCAAGATTTGGTCTTGGTTGTGGCATTCCCATCAACTCTGGAATATATTTCATATAATTCAAATTTTGCTATCTTTTGATAATTATGTTATGTGATGAACCTATCTTATGTATGACCTATTTATGGGTCCTTTGGTAACGTGGTAAGAAGATCTTTATGTGTGAACTATCTTTGGGTCCAATGCTAGCGTTCCAAGCCTTATTAAATATTTCAAGATTTTTCTTCAAGCCGACATGTTTTGCATAAGGTATTTCAAGGTTGTTCTTCAAGGCCAACATAGGAGATTATGAAGACATTTTGTTTGGCTGACTTATTTCTACAAGTACATATATATTGAACATCTTTTTGGTTTTGAATGAGAGAAGAAGTAGTATGGTGTGTGCGAGCAGGTAAAAGGGTGGGAAGGATTATGTGATAAGAAAGTTGAAGGCAGGTGTAAGGAAGAAGTAATCTGTTTTGCAAAGGTTGTTTGAGGAAGGTGTGCAGAAAATTCTTGACCAGATCTACTATAAATAGTTAGTGTGCTTTAAACCAGAACTAACTTAATGCATATGTAGATGCAGCTTCATCAATTCATTTTTGTCAGTGATACTATTTTGTAATCAAATGTTTTAAGTGGGCAGTGAGCCTTACCTGAAGTGATCATTTTGGTAGTGATCCCTTTGTAAAAATCACCTTAACCATGTCACCTTAATTAAGAATTAGCATTCTCTGTGCTTTTTCCCTTCTTGGGTTTCCACGTAAATTTTGGTGTTCTTTGTGCATGGTGTCTTTATGTGGTTTCATGTTCATATCTATTTGATTACTATTTGATTGATATAAGCCTGCTCCGGATTAATTAAAGTAAAGAAAATTGTTTTATGATAACGGATTCGCCCCCCTCTCAATTATCTGGACTGTTCAATAAAGAGATCATCAGGCTACACATCACCATGTTCTATATCAGGATGCACATCACCATGTGCTATATCAAGTTGCACATCACCATGTGCTATATCAAGTTGCACATCACCATGTGCTATATCAAGTTGCACATCACCATGTCCTATACCAGGCTACACATCATCACAACTATTCCTTTCACCAACTGTATTTGTTGAATCACAATAGCATCGGCTTCTACAAGATGGTGGCACTATATCTTTTCTTTCCTTTTGTTTTTTCTCCATATTTTTGTTGCATTCTTTTTTCTTCCTATAAAACAAAACAAAAATCATATTATGTCTTATATACATAAATTTCTTGCCTATAAAATTTTATTAAACACTACTAAACAAATAATATACTACTTAGTGGATTTACAACTTACCCGCTTGTCAAACCAAGATGCAATAAACATTCATTATTCTTGTCCACTTTTTCACTACGCACGCACTCATATTTTTTCACTAGAATTTCAGCATTATGATAACTATCATCTAATTTTTTCCTTACAATCCTTCTCTTCATTTCTTGAAGTCCAAATAAACAATAATGTATAAATCAACAACTTGAATAAGTAAAACTTTATTGAGTTCATAAGTTGATAACTGTTGACTTTCCAATCCATTGATAAATCAACTCCATGACCTGAGCCTTGACCCTTATATTCCTTTTTTTTTATTGAGCATCCCCATTGTAAACAAACATATAAAAAAATTTAGGTCTGGCTAACACTGAAAGACCTATACAAAGCCAAAAATTCATCATATATACTTAAGCAAAAACATGTCTAGTTGAAAACATTCCAAATCCTTTAACAATCCCTTACCATGATCCCTCAACAGTAATTTGAACCCTTGGTGAGCTGGTGGTGTATAATAGACAACATGAAGATATTTACTACCATACCACAAAATTATTATGATGAGGACGCAGTTGGGCGGTAAATACATCATAAATCACCATACTATGAGAAGGAAAAATGAAGGGTGTGGTATAGCATGGAATAACCCACCATCCCATGGGGAAGATCATAAAGGTATGCAGTACGGTGGTATGAACCACTATACCACAAAAGGATGTGACAAAACATGTGGTATGGAGGTAAGCCATATGTGATCGTTAATGTAAACTGTAATACTATGGGTTAAAAAAGTCAAGCTTGTGGTATAGAGCTAAGGATCCTACTACCCCATGGTGAAATGCAAAGAAGCATTGCAGTATAGCGATGTATACCCCTCTATACTATGACAGTTATAGAAAGTGGCAGTGATAAAGCAGTATTAAATGCATGAATCACATCAACCCTCTGATCTTGTAAAATCAATGGTGCGTGTTCAAACTTGAACTATGAGCAAAATATTTGGTGTAAGTTTGATATTAATGTCGATATGACTGAGCTCAGAAGCCATTAAACCAAGAATTCAACATTCTCTTTGCACTCATTTGCAAAAATTATTGTGCGGGGAGCTAGGATTTTGAGGAGGTTAAGCTCTGTAACCATCTAACCCGAGTAAGTGCACATAACTCATTGTGACATAAGTTTTATAAGTACAAGATTGTTTCGAATTCTACATTTCAAATGTATAGGAGAAGTAAGATAGTTAAACATCATGCCGCCCAAGAAGAAAGAACCTGAAACTAAAAAGGAAGAATCTGAGGTTAAACAGAGGTCCTTACAATAGCCTATCCTAGATATACTCCTTGAATCAAATGATAGAGGATTTAAGAAATTTTTTAAAGATGTGGCTCATGGTTGTAGAGATGCCCTTATCCCTATCTCTGGGTGGGAACTATTCTGGTACTTTTATGACAAAAGGGAGGACGAGATTCCAGTGTCAAATCCATGGGCATTAGATTTGGCCAAGTTAATTGTCCCAAATGTTTTTATAGATTTTGATTTCATTAGAGTATTGGCTCAGAGTTATCATCCTACTACTAGGTCTATGAGATTGTCAGATAGTTCACCATTAGTTGTGTTGACTAAAGCAGCCATCATTGAATGTTTTCACCTAAACAAACAAGGCCTGACTAAAATTGATTTGCAAAGAAGTGAAGAAGAATATACTAGATTGAGGAGAACCTATAGAAGTGATGAACTCCCCATTTACATGAAAAGGGGTGTGAACAACAGGGTGATTCCTATATTCCCTTCTGCTACTGAACCATTTGTTGTCACAGATTTCCAATTCTATTTCAAGAAAACCTACTCTTTTTTTTGTCAAGTACTTGGGATAGATGTACAAGAGTGAATTCCAATTAATTTAATGATGATGGTTATGAGGATCCAAAACCCTAAGACAAACATTGAATATGATTTTTCCTCATATCTTGAGAAAGCATTGCATGAAGGATTTCTGCAGGTTAGGGAAAATAGAGCCCCCATAACATTCAGGAAATATTCTTTGTTGTGCCACCTAATATTATACCAAAATAAAGATAGATGGACCAAAAGGATGTGTTTGGGTAAGATTGACCAACAAGAGAATTTTTTGTCAGTGCAATGATGGTGTTATATATTGGACAACATATGTAAGAATTCAAATTATGTGATACCATGATAACTTTTTGTACATAATTATGAGAGTTCTTGGCCAACCACCACCAAGACTACACACACTTGTGCTACAGCTGTTAAGACCTTTGGATTTGAAACCTAAGTAAGGCCATACTCATAACTTTGGTGATTGGTTTTTTCTACCAGATATCACAATAATCAGGATTTATGGATGCCCACAGGCCCCACATATATTACCAAAGTTTTTCCCCCTTTGATTAGCCTTTTTAGAGTTCATGTGGCAGATTCTATGGATGGAAAAGGATGTCATGCATAAAAAAAGGAAGGGTGCATTTCTACCCAATTTGACAACATGTGGGGAACTATCAATTGGATTTGATACACTTGAAGAGTTACAAAATTATCTAAAAATAAGGTACTCTTTAGAGTCTGGAAAGGAAAGAGCTTTTTACCCTGAGGGTCACATGAATTCTGTAAGACACCATCCTTACCAAGGCTATCGTTACTCACCAGATTGATTATAAATAAGATGTAATTAGAATTTTTTTCACTCCTCAAGAGGTATATGAGAGGAGGAGAAAATGGAAAATTATGAAGACTTTAGGAAGAAAGAAAGACAGTGATTTCTTGGGGTATTTCGTAGAGGAAGAAAATCCTCTCAAGAGGATTGATATGATGATTGATAAGTTTCATGAATTATATGTTTGCAGCAGAGATGGGGAGACCTACCAAATTGTCTCCCAAAAGGTTGAGTGGTATTGTAATTATAGAACCAAATGTGGATATTGTCTCAATATGTCATGCTTCTCCAAGATCACCTCCTAAACAACCACCTTCTAAAAAACAAAAGACACAAGAGATAGACCCACTTGTTTCCTATGAAATAAGTGAGGAGGTTGGAGATACAGAAGAAGTTAATGTGTTAAGAAATTTGAAGGATGATGTTGAAGTGGACCAACCTATGCCTAAAACTGAATACCACAAGCCTGAAGCTAGAGTTGATATTCAAGTACAAGGAGAAAGAGAAATGCATGAGGATGAGAGGGTAATTGTAGCTCTCGGGTTCTTGGAAGATGATGAATTTATCAAAACCCCTAAATTTAAAGACTTTTGGATTAAGATGACAATGAGAGATTTTGAAGTGAGGGTTGAAATAAATATGATGAATCCCAGCATGACCAAATACTATCCCAAACTTTTAATGAATTATGGATTGATAATATTGATTTCAGCCCACAAGAGGCTAAAGAGATGATTTTGAAAAGTAATATACTTATTGTCCTTGGTATGGAATTAAAGAAAATGTTTTTACTTGATCAAGTGAGAACACAGGAAGACCCAATGTTGATTGTTGAGTTTGACTCAGATGAAGGGGTAAGTGGCACAGCACGTATAACCCTAAGATTGAAACCTTGGCATTCTAGGCCAAACAAAAGAGTACACCAAAACCAAGGTTACTAGACATAGTGTAGGAAATAAAAGGGATGGCTATGGTGAAAAAATTAAAGGATACATCTCTTCTAGAAGCTACAACCATGACAATGCATTCAGCTATGTTCACCCGAGTTGTAGTTAAGGAGATGGAAGCTAGATTGAGAGAGTACAAAAAGGAACAAAATCTTTTAAATGATGAATTTAATAAATTGTTCATGGAAAATGTGAAGTTGAAGGAACAATTGAAAGGATCAGGTCCCTCATAGAACAAGGAAATCATGTTATACCAGCCTCCTCTTGCTCCACCGGTTGATATGGAAAGTGCTTCTACTAAACAAGTGAGGATTCTTAGACAAGATATTGAAGAGTTAAAGAAAGCCAACAATGAGGGTAAGGAAGGAGTGAAAAAGAAAATCTGCAATGTTTTAGAGAAGGTCCTCGAGCATAGGATAAAGCTAATAGTGGATAAGTTGGAAAGTGTGTATGATTGCTACATCTCATTGACACAGGAAATTGATTAGATGAAAACACATGTACCCATATTGGATTCCTTTTTTAAGAACTGGCATCCCATACACCACACATTGGTAACCTTGTGCAGAATCTTATAGAGGAGTATTGAGGCTCCTGCAGCATTAAAACCTACAGAGCAGATGGCAAAAATAGTTATAGATAAATTCCAATATATACAAGGAGAGGACCAAAAGATCAGAACAAGAATAGATTCATTTCGTACTCTAAAGTAGTGGTTTGTGCCAAAAATATTGAAAGATGATGACCAATTGAAGGGCCTCAATGAATGGAAGAGTGAATTTGGCTAGATTGTTCCACATTGCATCACTCACATATAAAAGGATGGTGAGTTGATTCTTGACAGGTTTGACTTAATCATGGATGGAGTAATAGCCTTAGATGTCAGATATTCTAAGTTTATCATGGATGGCAGGGCGTTACTAGACAACTGATGGAAGATTCACCTTACAAATACATTGAAAATTCAAGAATACAAATGGCCACATGATTATACAGTGTACAAATTGGAGCAGAAGTATTTAGGTCCTCCCGAATAGTAGGCCTTGGGGCTATCACAGTGGAAGAACTGAACATTCAGATACACTAATATGGAGAAAGGACCTTGAACAGATCTTCAGTGATCACAGGCGCATTACGGAGATTAACAGACTATAGTGTCACGAGTGTTGTGGACTTTATTAGTTATCTACTTTCTCTATTTTATGTTTTAAGCAAAAATAATGTTTAGTTTATACAAAGAGGCATGAATTTTGAAAAGATGTCATATTTTGTAATGGTCTGAAGCTTGTTGCTTCTCTTATAAAAGAGAAACCAAGACTGAATTTTAATATCATTATCATAGGCATTTATAGAAACATATATGAGGAGACTTCTAGTATATTGTAATATCTATTTGAAGCAATCAATGGAGAAGAATATTTAATCCGGTGCTCAAATTTTGGTCTCAATTATTTATTGATAATACTATGTATGATTGAATTTTTGTGTATTTTAGGTGGGAATATAGGGGTATATTATGAATTGGTATCAATTATTTGTTCATAATATTGTGTATGATATAATAAGTTGTGGTCTCGAATTGTGGTATTGTATTTTTTATGTATTTTAGGTGGGAATATAGGGGTATATTATGAATGCAACATTTTAGATATCATTTTATTGAAGAGATTAAACAATTTTATAATTTTGCAGTCTCTTAGTTTTAGTTTTCAGTGTTAGTCAGACCTAAGAGATCATTTCTTTGTTCGTAATGAGGAGGCTTAGTTCACCTAATGTTAAGATATCTATATGTATTATTAAATCATAGATGTTCATTATTGTTTCCTTCACACAAGCATATTCAATGCATGTGGAGGCTAGAAGTTGTATTACAAACTAAAGCTATCATCTAAGAAATACAAGAAAATTCTAGCATCTAGAAAACATATAGGACATACAAGAAATCATATTCTAACTAAAATAAATAATTTTAAGCAAAGTAATAAAACTAAGAAGAATGAATTACATTCAATAATAATTACACCATACATATAACCAAAGTTTAGGTGGCAAGCTAACCTCTTAAGGTGCCAGGCTAGTTAAAGTGACAAAACGTCATCATAATCATTTGCATTGCTAATTACATCTCATTACACATCTTTCAAACTCAAAGCATTACTTCACATTGCATAACTAATAATTAGATGATCATAGATGACAAAATTTCAATTACAATATAGTTTTTACAAAGTCAACCTAAGCAGTTATGCAATTACTTCACATTGCATAACTAATAACTAGGAGCAGTTGCCAATTGCATTTGCATGTCATGGTTGTAGACACATAAAAGTGACCTAGGCCTGCAAGTCCTATTTTCTCCATATTTCATCTTAGCATAATTTATTTATTTATTTATGTCCTTGGTCCACTTTCGACTATTAATTAAATCATTCATAATTGTTTAATTAATTCATGTCTTTTTATTCTTCTTGATTATTAAATAAATAAATTTTATTTATTTATTTAATACATCACTAATTTTCTAATGTCTTTCTATAATTAAATGAATTTCTTAATTTATTTCATTATCCTTGTCCACTAATTTCTGCCTGATTATTTAAATAGATAAATTTTATTTATTTATTTCAATACGTCATTAATTCTTTCATGTCTTCTTATAATTAAATAAATTCTTTAATTTATTTAATTATTCCCACCTTGACATTTACCCTATTTTAAATAAAATTATTTATTTAAAATAGTCTCACTCTCTAATTTCCCTCTTTAAGTAAATAATTCAAATTAATTATTTACTATCTTGTGACCCCACCATTTTGAATTAAATTAATTTTTAATTCAAAATAATCTTTTTCCTCCAAAAATCAAGTAATTTCTATTATTATTTGATTTTCCAGCCACCTTTTTTTATGTGCCAATCTTATCTCCTTGTCACATGCATTGTCAACCCTTGATTTGATTTTCTAAAAATCAATCTTGTCCATCCATTTTGAATTTTCCCTAATGTTTCCCTAACTCTAATTGTGGGTTGTCACATTGAATCTTGACCATTGATTCTAGGGCATTTGTCAACTTTTAATCTTGGCCATTCACTCAAAATGGCATTTTCTATAAAATGGCATTTTCTATAAAATGGCAATTTTCTATAAAATGGCAATTTTGATATCATTTGGACATCTCATGCAACCTTGTTTTAGGCAATCTCATGTCATCTTGCAATCTCATGCTCATATTTTGTCATCTCATGCTCTTGCTATCTTTTCATTCTAGGCTATTTTTTGCATACTTCATAGTTTGCTAGTTGCATTTGTGAGGTCATTTAGGTTAAATCCTTCAACATTTGCTTAGGGCTTGTCATAGTCATTAGATTGCTCACATAAAATTTGAGGGCAACAACATATTTTTCCAACAAGTTGAGAAGGTGTAATGGAGGTCAACGATGGAGAATGAAGACATTTTGGTGAGATCTTTTCATTTGTTTTCATGTTATTTCCTTTGCACACCATTATTGCTTTGGGTTTTTATGTTTTGCATTTAATCTGCTAACCCTAGGAAAATTCCCTTAGTTACAATGGCATTCCATGAGACCACATTTCTTTGAGGCATTTTTTCAAACAGTTCATTGCCTTGTCTATGCTACCACATTTTTTATAAATATTGTCTACCAAAGCATTTTATCAAATACATTGTCTTGTTGCTATGGCTAAAATCCTAAAACAAGTGCTTTTGAACAAGTTATGGATGTTTGGAAAAAATCTATCAAAGCATAATAGTAATTAATAGCATAGACAAGGTAGTGAACTAGTTGAAAAAAATCCTCAAAGAAATATGGTCTCATGGTGATGGAATTCCATGACAATCCATAACAATTTGCTTGTCATGGCATTCATCATGGAATTCCATCACCATGAGACCAAATTTCTTTGAGGCATTTTTTCCAAAGTACATTGCCTTGTCTATGCTACCACATTTTTCATACATGTCTACCAAAGCATTTTATCAAACAGTTCATTGCCTTGTTGCTATGGCTAAAATCCTAAAATAGATTATTTCAAACAAGCTATGGATGCTTGGAAAAATTATATCAAAGCATAATAGTAAGAAACATGCTATGATCTCATAGTTTTTTTGGCACGAAAATCAGTGTGATTTTATTTGCATTTTTTTTATAAATTTTAAATGCATTTTTTTGGAAATTTTGCTATTTGATATTGGGGAAAAATCTTTGTGGTCAGTTTTGTGCATTTTTTAATTGTAGGATTCTCACAGTTAGTGAGAAAGGTAGTGTTCATGAAGGAATGGAAAATATGCGTAGATCCTTTGAATTATACTTGTACTATGCAATGGCATTGAATCATTTAGCAAACCATTTTTTCTTCATAGGGCAACATTTGCTTGTGGAACAGTTGACTGAGACAACTCTTGTTTCAACTAACCACCTTATCATGAAATATCATTCATATTATAATCTTGCACAATCTCATCATAGTAAAGGTAATTATGACACCACTGGCCACTACTACATGGAATCAGTCAAGGAAAGCCAGAGGCCACAAGATTTTGTGGACAGGTTCAATTGAAGCTGGGAGATCTTAAGAGTTCTCTCTCAAATTTTGAAAAGGTTTTGGAGGTCCACCCTAAGAACTGTGAGAGATTTAAAGTTGTAGGCCATATATATGCTTAGCAAGGGCAGCAGAGAAGGCTTTAGAAACTTTAATAAAGGCAACTCACATAGATCCACGTGATTCCCATGCATTTATCAAGATGGGTGAGTTATTAATATCAACAGACCCCAGTGCAACCTTTGATTCTCTTAAGACAACAAAGTCTCTTCTGAAGAAGAGCAGAGAAGAATTGCCCATTGAATTATTAAACAACATTGGGGTTCTTCATTTTTTGTGTGATAAACTAGAGTTGGCTCAACAAAATTTTATACAAGCATTAGAAAATAGCATTTGGGTTGAATTCATAAATAAAAGCCCCAATGCCAATTCTCCAGTTTTTCTATGCACTTTAAGGATATGGAATTCTTCCATCGACTAAATGAAGGTGGTGTTTCACTTGAGTTTCCACAAGATAAAGTCACAACACTATTTAATCTTGCTAGGTTGTTTGAATAGCTACATGATACCGAAAAAGAAAGCTTTTATACAGGCTAATATTGTTCAAGTTTCCTAATTATGTGGATGCATATCTACGTCTTGCAACCATGGCTCAGGCTCAGAATGAGATCTAAATAAGCCTAGAATTGATTGGGGATGTACTTAAGGTGGATAAAAACTCATCAAATGCTTTATGTATGCTTGGAAACATGGAATTGAAAATAGATGACTAGATTAAAGCAAAAGAAACAATTAAAGTAGCACACCAACTTGTCTTGGTTGATGAAGCAAAATGAAAAGCTAATGAAGAACAAAGGATTCAGATGGAAAGGAGAAATCAAGAGGAAAAACTTTGGTGGGTGATGCAACAAGAGGAAAATTTTGAATGTGTGAAGGAATTATGGAAGAGTAAGCATAAGGGCGGGGATGGTGACGATGGTGAGGCTGGTCATTCTGAGAAGAAACAAAAGAAGAAAAAGAAGAAGGATAAGGACCACAAGGCTTATGATTCTTATATGGAGGAACCTGATGTTGTCATGGAAGATGAGGCAAATTATATGAGTGATAAGGCACAAGATGATGCAAAAAATTCCCAAGATCTTCTTGCAGTTGTAAGTCTAGAAGACTTTGATGATGTCAAGAAAAATTCTCCAATTTCAAAAAAATCTAGAAGGATACATGCATACTTTGATTCTGAAGATGATGAACCATTGCAGAAACAGAGTTTGAGAGAAGATGATCCATATGATGATGATGTCTAGGCTTCCTGAGCTTTAACCAAACCTAACCATTGTAGAAACAGATTCCAAGAGAAGATGATGTATACAATGACGATGGATAAGCTACCTCAAAATTTTAGTCAATCAAATATGCTTTGTCCCTTCCAAATACATTTGGCATAGTCAAATGAGATCTTATCAAAAACCTCAAATGAATCATCTATATGTTATCTTTTCATTTTTCCTCTTTCTTGTTTTTTATGGGAAACCTATTTTAGTCTTTATTTTAGAATATTTTATGTCCTTTAATGTATTATGCTTTATCTTTCTATCAGATTCTAGATTAAAATAACCTATAATTGAAAATAGATTAATTCATCTATTTTTATTTTATAGTCCCAAATAGGTGGATTAAATTATTTTGTTGTTAAACAAATCTTGTACAATATAATGTTCCCTTTTCGAAATGAAACCAAGTTGAAACTCAAATGCTCATCGTTCATTTCCCATGGGCCTTGGGTATTTTTCTCTTGGAAAATAGGAGTATAATAATAACTCAAGAGGATCTTAATGTCATAAAAGGGGCCACTTAAGTGTTATTATAAAATGTAATTATAATAAAGATGGCCTCAAGTAAATTGAAATTATAAATAAAGGATGTCTCTTATAATTGAAATATATTTTAAATAATTCCTCTCAAATATTAATCAAAGGTCATGAAGGAAATTTGAAGAGTTATGTCTTTGGAGGAAAACTCTATTTAAGAGAAGCCAAACAAGGAGGAGGAGGCATAATGATCAAGCATTTTATTTTTTTCATTTCTACTCCTTGTTGGGGTTTTGGACTTTGGTTCAATTAACTTGATGATGAAAAATATCTAGGACTAGAATTGGAGGATGAAAACCCACAATTCCTTGGAGTGATTTCATATAGGAGACACCAATGAGCTAAACTATTCAAATTCCAAATTGATATTAATATTACACTCATGTTGAAGGGGCACTATGACTACTGGAGTAATATTGCATTCTTTTTGGCCAAAACTATATCGAGTTTCTGGTTACCATCCACCATATAAGTCAATGCCACTAGAGCATGATAATGGTTTCCTTATGATCACTGGTTGATGTTGATACATTCCATCATAGGTGCAGTTGTGAAAAAGGTTTCATACAGCTAGTCACCAACTTCCACATATATAAATTACATCATTATTTCCAAGGTAGTGTTGCAAGTTGGGGAACTCAGATATATGGTGGATCCATATGGTATGTGCAACTCTTGTACTATTTTTGAAACAATAATCTGAGTTTGGATTATGGTGCACAAGCCTTTAAAATCATTTTCACATCCAAGGATCATTGTGGCGACTTCATATTTGATCTAGGTATCAAGAATATATGATTTATTATTGTTGAGGTTTTAGGACTGATGGGATGAACATAAGTCCATATTGTATGCTTCATAATAACCTTGTTTTACTGTTCCATAGACCAGTTTTCCTATCAATACAAGTATTTAATTTATTGCATCAATATTTTTCATTTTCAGACTTTATCTAATCTACAAATTGGGTCTATATTGTTGTTTATCTGCACGGTACTATATCTATGAAATATCTCAATTTGTGTAATAAAAAATGCTAAAAAGGAGGGCATAAAATTGGAAAATACCAAAAAATAAGAAAGTTTTAGAATTGGGGACATTACAATGGTATCAAAGTTGGATCTTGTCGGCTTGTGAGATTTCCTTCTTATACAGTCAAGTGATAGAGCCAACAAGTATTATCAAAGGGAACTTATAAAAACTATCCATTTCCTAAGAAACAATTAAAGCTACACAAAGTGAACCAGATGCGAAGAATTCTAATGTTGACATTTCACTTGGAAATTGGAATTATTTTGTATCTTTTTGCAATGAGAGGAGGGATCCAAAGAACGAGGCAACACATCTTGAGAAGGCTAGAGAACTGTATTGTAAAGTGTTGGCATAGAGATCAGGAAATGTTTATACTGCAAATGGGGCAGCCATTGTGCTAGCTAAAAGGGGTCAATTTGATATTGCAAAGGAAATTTTTACACAGGTACAAGAAGTTATTTCAGGAAACATCTTTGTTCAAATGTCTGATGTGTGGGTAAATCTAGCACATGTTTACTTTGCACAAGGACAATTTCCACTTGCAATGAAAATCTATCAATTTTTTTTTAGGAAATTCTATTTTGGAACTGACACCCAAATTTTATCATATTCAGCTTGAACACATTATGAAGTGGAACAATGGCAAGATTGTAAAAGAACCTTATTAAGAACAGTATATTGTAACTACTGTAAGTTTCCAATCAGAAAGCTATAGATTTTGTGTTTAATGTAATGAGGGTTTCGAATTACCTATGAATTCACTGAAGAGGGCATCCCCAAATCTGATTTCATTGCAGTCTTCATATACTTTGCAGCAAACACCGAAGTCCTTTCCTACCTTTTCAGAATTCTCTAGGTCCTCCCCAAACAATATTTATCACCCATGCAAGTGTAGTAACTCAAAACGCCTCAGTGTAGTTCATGTGCCCAACTATTGTAACACAAAACGAGGTGCCTCAGTTCCAAGCTAACCAGCTGTAACTAATGAATGAAGCGAGGTATACAATGAACGTGAATAATACATCGCACCAATAATTAGCCACAAAAAAAAAAAAATCTAATTTGTATTTGGTGACTAACTATTTAGTCATTTTTATTTCTATGACTAAATAATTTTTTAGTCAACGGCCAAATTGATCATTTATTTACACATTTATAGCTGAGTTGTAAAAAAATAGTAGAATTTAGTCATTTTTAGTTGTTGTGACTAAAATTTTTAGTCACCTAGTCATTTATTTGCCAAATTCTACTAGTGAGCCAACTAGAAGGGTGGTCAAGAGGAGGCCGAAGATAGAAATCATGTGGTACCCTCATCCCCGACATGCTCCAAGCCAAAATTAGGATCTCTTTTTGGGAAACATACATCGAGAAGTCGACACATGAAAGAGATTTTTGTAAAAGGTCACTTCCTTGTGAAGGGAGGTTGGCAACTTTGTGATCAAGATTTCCCTTTTTTACAGTGACTTTAAGCATACAAGATGTCATTAGTTGCTTCACAACTATGGAGATCCCATTTCTGCCCCCTAGCTCTATCCAAGGACTCACCTTTGCCTCTGGGGTCAAGGGAGTATTTTCCAAAATTCAATGGGAAAGGTGTTTAGAACCTAAGGATTCACATCCAAGTTTTTTTCATCACATGTGGAACCCTAGTAATTATTGAGGAAGATGTGGTTGTGCAACTCTTCACAGAATCTTTGGTACACAAAGCATTAGGCTAGTTCCAGTGTTTGGAAGATGGGTGTATCATTGGTTGGAATGTATTAGAGGAAAATTTTATTGCGAGACTCAAACCAATTTCATTAACACCAGAACATTGTTGGGTAGCCTTTTTTAAATTCAGAAGGGAGACTATGAGAATATGAGGGACTTCATTGATATATTCTCTCAAATCTTGAAATGGATTCCTCATCCTAATATGCCTACTCAGTTTAACCTGTTGACTATCTTCACAACAGCTTTGCACCCTCAGGTGCAATTTCACTTGAAAAGGAAAAGAATATATGACTTCAAAGCTACTAAATTAGAAGCCATTAAGATAGAAGATGACCTATTGCTATAGAGAAGCCTCATCCAAGGCCAAATTGAGATGTTGTCAAACAAAAGACACATTTTGGAAGTACATTCCAAGGTGCTAAATGAAAGCATATGTGCACCCTATATCGACACCTATTCAAATCTGCTCTCGTGCTAGGAAAAATTTTCAAATAGGCCTATCATTGAATGGAGAAGTGAGATGTACATTGGGAATTATTATAGCATCGATTAGGGATTAGTTGATAGGTTTAGTGATGATGAATAGACCTAGGGAATATTTTAGGTGTCTAAATATAGGGATAGGACTATTTATTATATCAAAACCACTAATATTCATATTCAACCTAATACCACAAATGATGTAGAAAAGAGTAAATATAATGAAAAAACTATAGAATTATATCTGCAGGCCTCCCTAGTTAATATCGAATTGACTATTGATCCTTTTTAATCCACATTGATGATTAATGGTTGGTTGTTGCATAATTTTATGTTAGACTCAAGTGCCTCCATAAATGTCATGCCACTCCAAGTTAAGAATGAATTAAGAAAGAAAGTATCTAAATTGTACTCTATTTTCTCCATGGACTCAAAAGAAGTGAATGTCATTGGAGTAGTGAACAATGTTGAGGTTTGACTTGCTACATACCTAGATAAATCATTTTTTATTATACTCCCAAGTGTGGTATGTTGTTCTCCAAAATTGGGTAGCATCTATTGGATGTATCATTTAAATGGATGCATACAATTCTATTATCCACATGCATGGGGTGAATTTTAAGTTACACAAAGAACAAAATTTATTAGATAATAGTGAGGATTGGTACAAAACCGCCAATGATATAAATTTATTTGACGTTGCTATTGACCATTTCATTTATTATTGTAATGAACATGAGGATGAATAGTTTATCCCTAATCCCCATCCTACTGATGGCAAAGGTTTGAATGATTTATGGACCATTTTATTTGATGGTGCTTGTTCTAAGGACAATCTAGTTGATGGTGTTATCCTAGTTTCACCAAGTAGTGAACTATCCAATTTTTATTTAAATTGACATTCCAATATACAAATAATATTGTTGAGTACAAAATTTTATTAGTATTATTGAACATTATTTATAGGAATTGAATTATATTTCTAATAATTCATGGAGACTCTGATTTGATAGTGCGGCAAGTGAGGAACATCTATGTAGCTAAGGAAAAAAGATTTAAAATGTATAGGAATGTTGTTTGGGATAGCATGGAACTATTTGATGCAATTGGAATTGAATGGGTGGATGATGCAAAGTAGGGTGAGAAAACACAAACTAACTCAATCTAACCTTTACCAAAGTCTCCAAACACCAAACAAGGTGAATTTGTACACAAACTGTCTTTAAACCTAGTAGCACAACAAACGGTGTTTTTCAAGCATAATTTTCAAACCTGACATCACAACCAGAAACTAATTATAGATTTAGATACCCATTTTCCTCTTTAACAACATATCTCAAATCTAGGTGAGGTTTCTTTGGAACATTAGGTTCAAAATCTTGCTGCTACATTGCTCCAAAGGCATAATTAAGCTTGCTCAACTAGGGGGTTATTGATTCTATATGCTCCATGTTCAATCCTCTTCACCAACACTCCAAACACACCTTATATTGTACCTAAGCTCAAAAAATTGATTCCTACACCTTTCTAATGACACTTAATCAAACCCTAGCCTTTATGCTCCTTATTTACCCAGCAAACCTAAGTTTCCAGCCTAGGGCATCATCCAACTTACTCAAAACATTATTCCTTGCCCCGATAACTTCATGAAATCAAAACCTACATCTAAATCTACCATTCCACCAAGTTAGTGCATTTTCTACTAGGTGGAATGGCTTTTACAACATTTTTTGTTAGATTCAATACCCTGACTTAGGGTTTCAAGCTCTTTGGAAACAAATTGCTCTAAAATGCTTCAAACTTGATGAATTCTCTAAAATAAATTGCATCTAGAAGCTAACTCAATGTTTCATCATAGCATATCAAACTCACAGCATCAAGGTACAATACGGACTTGTACAAAGTCTGAGAACAGAGCGAAACATTGGAAAAATGTAGGGAATTGGTAAAACTTTATTACAAATCACTCCAAAAATTTTCAACCATCTTATTTTTGGCATCTCAGATCCTTTTCAACCTCCATACAAAGGTTGCAAAACCAACTTTCAAATTCCAACCGACTTCTACATCATTTTACAAAAGATGACTCTTCATATTCTCATATTTTTAATTTTTGTAACATGACAACTTTTGCAAGAATTGACAACATTTAACAATCTAACTACCTATCACTCCTAGCGACCAAAACTGACTTCCAAAACATTAGACATCGTCTTGAATGACCTTATTACAACCAAAAATGACTCAACAACATCAAATACTAATACTTAAGAACTTTTTGTATGAAGGCTTAGGTTCCCTACACCATACTCCTCAGGAAAATTTGACTCAAGTCCCCTTGAGGATAGTGTTGCAACAATGAATTCCAATTTTTTCATGTCATATTTTTCTTTGCAAGTGGCATCTCCATTTGGAAATCCCTTCCAATGAACCAAGTACTAAAAACATGCATTGTCTCTCACCTTTGACCGATTCTTCCTTTGAGAATGTTGTTCTTCACTTGATGGATGATCTTCCACCTGTGCAACATCTAAGAATACTATCAAAGTTGCTTCTCCCCCTGCAACCAAACCTCCTTGTTCCTTTTAATGCACTTCCTTCTTCTTCACTCCCATTGTGTGCTCAAATTTGTCCACATTTTCTTGCAACTTACCCTTAACCATGTTACCTTTGTTGCTCACCTTTTCCATCTATTGTGGTGCACCTTTAATTGCTTCTTGATCAATCATGTTAAACTCTGGTATAGAAGAACTAGAATGACCAATATCCCCTTTTGTAAGCAATGAGTGAAGCACTTCTCCAACCCTCATAGCAACATACCTTTTAAGCCAACCTTGAATCTGCAAAATCAATTCATCCTTGACCTTTAACTCAATATCATTTCCCTCCAAAATCATGTCATTCTTCATACTTGTTGTTACAATGTCTCCATGCTTAGTAGTGGCTACAATATCCATATTTTCCTCTTCATCTACTTTTATAAACTCTTTCCTACCTACCATCATCACATTAGCTTTCTTGGTTTGTTCTTTATCATCTTCTTTCAAGGGTGTCAAGGTATAGGTTATCCCATCCTTTTCTATCTCATAGGTATTCCTTCTCCCATCATACAAAGCATGCCTATCAAATTTTCAATGCCGCCCTAGCAACAAATGGCACACCTTCATAGGCAACACATCACATAGAATCCTATCTTTTTACCCTCCTATATTGAACTCCACCCAAGCTTGTTCATTAACCAAAACATATTGACCCTCATTCAACCAAGAAACTTTATAAGGGGTATCATGTGGTAATTTAGAAAATTTTAGTTTCTCAACCATTTCAATGGACACCATATTATCAGTACTTCTTGAATCAACTATAACCTTACATATCTTACCCATGCACTTGCAAGTTGTCTTGAAGAGTTTTCTTCTCTGTGATGGCTCCTTCTATTCTAATGCTTTGATGAGAGTCCTTCTTACCATCAAATATTCACCAACCTTAGGAGCAACATGTTGTGATGTTGAGCCCACACTTTTAGAATCCTCTCCTTGAGCAATCAGATTTCTCCTTTCTCCACCAGTTGAAGTAGAAGCATATCCTTCATTGCATTGTCAAGCTTGATGTCCAAATTTGTTACATTAATAACACCTGCCTATGAATCCTTGTGAACCTCTTCCTTAACCTCCAAATCTGCCTCTAAAGCCTATCCTACCACCTCTAAATCCATCTCTCTTATCTACACCTTGGTCTTGGACTTTATTTGTATCTTCTTGACTCTCATATGGCTATCGTGAGTTAGAAAATGAGCCTCTTCCTTGAGAAGTATTTCCTCTACCCCTATTTTGTTTCTCCTAACTTCTCTTCAATTTTTCTTCTACCCTAACAGCCAATTGAAAGCATTTTTCAACCATTCTTGGAAGAGCCATGCTTTACTCATCTTGTATGTTAAACCTTAATCCATTTATATACCTTGCTACCTTCTCCACTTCATCCTCAACGTGACCTGCTCTAATGATTAACTTGTGAAACTCCTCAGTGTATGCCATAACATCCATTTCCTTTTGTTTGAGGTTTTGAAGCTTCCTAAAGGTCTGAATTGCATAGTCACCAGGTAGAAATTGTCCCTTAACTTTAGACACCATTCTATCCCATGAATTGATTTTTTCTTTTCCCTTCTTCACTCTCTCATCCTCACTATCCATCACCTTTTGTTCATCTGCTACCTCCTTGTATTCAAAATAATTGTCTAGTGCATCAACCCAATCCAACACTTCTTCACTATCCATTTTCCCACCATACATGGGAAATTCATTTTCACTTTAGGAGTATCTCCCTTGACAGCCTTCAGCATCTTAACCATCCTCATCTCTTCAGGATCCAACTCTTGCTCATGGGATCCTCCTTGAGGGTTTTCATTCTCACCCTCTTCCTCTTCCTCTTGGTCACTCTCATCTGTAGTGGCCTTACCTCTTCTTTGGTTTGTTTCAAATATTGAAATTATGACTAAAAGAGCTTCCTGAGACTCCATCAATCTTATTTCCCTAGCAATGACTGCATTTCCCTTTGGAGGCATCTTGTTCCCTTCAAATTGCAACTTTTCCTTCTTCAAACTTCAACCTCTTTCCTTAAAATGATAAAAACATGTGCTCTAATACCAATTTGATTCATATTAGGGTGAGAAAACACAAACTAACTAAATCTACCCTTTACCAAATTCTCCAAACACCAAACAAGGTGAATTTGTACACAAACTGCCTTTAAACCTAATAGAACAGCAAATGGTGTTTTTCAAGCATAATTTTCAAACCTAACATCACACATAGAAACTAATTACAGATTTAGATACCCATTTTTCTCTTTCACAACATATCTCAAATGTAGGTGAGGTTTCTTTGGAACATTAGGTTCAGAATCTTGTTGCTACGCTACTCCAAAGGTGTAATTAAGCTTGATCAACTAGGGGGTTATTGATTATATATGCTCCAGGCCTCAATCCTCTTCAACAACACTCCAAAAACACCTTATAGGGTCTTCCTAAGTTCACCAAATCGATTCCCACACCTTTCCAATGATTCTTAATCAAACCCTAGCCTTTATGCTCCTTATTTACCCAACAAACCTGAGTTTCCAGCCTAGGGCATCATCCAGCTTACTCAAAACATTATTCCCTACCCTTGCAACTTCATGAAATAAAAACCTACATCTAAATCTGCCATTCCACCAAGTTAGAGCATTTTCTACCAGGTGGAATGGCTTTTACAACATTTTTTGTTAGATTTATACCCTGACTTAGGGTTTCAAGCTCTTTGGAAACAAATTGCTCTAAAATGCTTCAAACTTGATGAATTCTCCTTAAATAAATTGCATATAGAAGCTAACTCAATGTTTCATCATAGAAAATCAAACTCACAGCATGAAGGTATAGTACAGACCCGTACAAAATTTGAGAATAGAGCGAAACGCTGGAAAAATGTAGGGAATTGGTAAAACTTTATTGCAAATCACTCCAAAAAGTTTCAACCACCTTATTTTTGGCATCCCAAAGCCTTTTCAACCTCCATACAATAGTTACAAAACCAACTTTCAAATTCCAACCAACTTCTACATCATTTTACAAAAGATGACTCTTCATATTCTCATTTTTTGCATTTTTGCAACATGACAACTTTTGCAAGAATTGACAACATTTAACAATATAACTACCTATCACTCCTAGAGACCAAAATTGGCTTCCAAAACACTATAAATGGTATTGAATGACCTTATTACAACCAAAAATGACTCAACAACATCAAATACTAATACTTAACAACTTTTTGCATGAAGGCTTAGGTGCCTTGTACCAATGGATAGGTCAAGGAATGTAGAGGTTGAATTTTTGGTACTTGTAGCATCTAAATATAATTTGGAGGATTTTTCTCCCACATATCAATATAATGTAGAGACTCTCACCAAACCTATTTTTCCTAATAACATATGCAGCTAGCAATTTTTTTTATGATAATTGGTAAATATATAGTTTTTGATAAGTTAAGCAGTAGTTTTCAGTAAATATATAGTTTCCTTAACTGTATAAATGAATTTAAAATTCAACACATTGAATGGAAACTTATGATAGAGCTTGAAGATGGAAAAGAAACATTTTTTGGGAGTTAAATAGTGTGATTGAAGGACACCACTCTTCCCAAAGGGTTTGTAGCATTAGAAAATATGTTTGACCATTATAATAACAAGAGAAAATTAGTTCAATAAAATGATCTTGAAGGTATAAACCTAGGCACAAAAGAAAATAAAAAAAAATGCTTTACATAGGCAAGAGATTAAAACCAATAGAAAAACAAAAAAGAGAATTATTTATGAAGTTTTTCAAAAATTACATGGTCATACGATGAACTCAATTCTTATAGGGATAATTTATTTTCGCCTACTATTCCTCTCCAACCAAATGCAAAACCTTTTAGATAAATGCAAAGTCCTATAAATCCAACCATTACCATACAAATGTAAAAGAAGTCAATGAAGCTAAAAGGAGTATTATAAAACCCATTAGGATTTTTTAGTGGGTTTCTAACCTTTTTTTTTGTGAAAAGAAGAATGGAGATATTATATTATGTGTAGACTTTATAAATTTAAATAATTAGTCTCTTGAGAACAACTACCCTCTCTCAATCATGGACCATTTGTTGTAGAAGGTGATAGGTTTAGAATTGATTTCTATTATGGATGGATTCTCAAAGTATAAAAAAGTGGTGCTTAAGGTTTTAGAGTAGTACAAGATAAAATTTGCTACTCCTTGGGGCACATATATTTACATAAGGATGACATTTAACTGGATAATTTATTTTTTCCTGCTATTCCTCTCTAACCAAATGCAAAACCTTTTAGATAAATGAAAAGTCCTATAAATCCAACCATTACCCTACAAATGTAAAAGAAGTCAATGAAGCTAAAAGGAGTATTATCAAACCCATTAGGATTTTTGAGTGGGTTTCTAACCTTTTATTTTTAAAAGAAGAATGGAGATATTATATAATGTTTAGACTTTATAAATTTAAATAATTAGTCTCTTGAGAACAACTACCCTCTCTCAATCATGGACCATTTGTTGTAGAAGGTGATAGGTTTAGAATTGATTTCTATTATGGATGGATTCTCAAAGTATAAAAAAGTGGTGCTTAAGGTTTTAGAGTAGTACAAGATAAAATTTGCTACTCCTTGGGGCACATATATTTACATAAGGATGTCATTTAGTCTAAGGAATGTTGGCTCCACCTTCCAAAGGGAAATCATGGATTTTTCCTTCTTGTATTGACAGATAAGGTCAAGGTCATGGCCATGTACTAAGATGAGCCAAAATCCTTTTCTAAAGATAGGGGTGGTCATTAAAAACACTTAGTGTTAATTTTCAAAAAGTGTCTTGAGTATGGGATTTTTTCAATCCAAAGAAATGCATATTTGGCATGGAGGAAGGAAAATTATTGGGTCACATTATGTCAAAAGACGGGGTGAGGATAGACCTAGAATAAGTTAAGGTAATTGATTCCCTAGCCTAAGTATAACAAAGGAGTATATTCCTTCTTTGGCTAGATAAATTTTATTGGGAGGTATGTCCCTAACATTGTTGAGAAGACTAAGGCCATTTTTAAGATGATGAAGAAAGGGAAATCAGTTGTACGAACTGATGAACCAACTGAAGCCTTCAAAGGCATAAAGAAAAATCTTAAATAAATACCTATTCTAGTAATCCTAGATTATTCAAAATCATTTTAGTTAGTTTCTTTTGCTCCTTTTATACAATAGACGTTGTCTTACTTTAGAATAATAAAGAAGGATGCAAATAGCTCTTTTCTTTCTTTATTAAATCATTAGAAGTTGCTAATTTAAAATATTCAACTATGGAAAAGTATTCCTACACCCTTGTAAAATCTATAAAAAATATTAAATCATATCTCATAGGTCAAAAAATTGTTTCATATGTGGCACACATAGTAGTGAGGGATATTCATTCAATAAGAAGCTTCAAGTAAAATTTGTAGGTAGATCAAAAGATATAACAATATGACATAGAGGAGCACAGATTACTAATTTGGTTAGAGGCCAAGGCCTACCTAAGTTGATGGAATATGTTAATTTGGAAGTGGTAGAGCTAAATGAGATAGAATCCAACAATGCTTCCAACTTTTATCATTTAAAGGATAATTCATGGTATAAGAACATAGTTTTCTATTTAAAAAACATAAATTACCCATTTAAGATGAACTAAATTCAACATAAAACACTACATTTGTAGTCACAAAGGTATGTACTAATACACAATGATCTATTATGGAGATATCATAATAGGTTGTTGCTCAAATTCTTGGACCAATCACAACCAAAAAAGTTATCACTAAGTGTCATCACAATGTTTGTGGAGGAAATTTTAAAGCTAAGATCTCTACCCATAAGATCCTCAAGGTAGGATATTGGTGGCCCATCTTATTTAAGGGTGTGGCTGAATCAATATGAAAATGTGATACTTACCAAGGATTTTTTGGTAGTTGATAAAGCATGTAGGCAAAATTTCCCTCACAATGGCGACAATTTAAGCTCTTTCTTAGTGTTGGAGGGTAGAATTTATTAGAGAGATTCAAGAAGGATCTAGAAATGGTTACAAGTAAATTATTGTCACCACTAGTTAATTTTCCAAGTTTATTGTTGCAATCCCAACTTGCAATGCTACATTTAAGGTGGTAGTATACTTCCTAATCAATAATATAATAACCTAGTTTGGTTTCCCTACAAGGATCATTGCTAATAATTTCACATGTTTTAGATCCTAGGATATGTTTATTATGCACTCTAATTATGGGATCAATCTAATACATGCATCCCCTTATCATCCCTAGAGTAATGGAAAGGTCGAATCAATAATAAAACATAAAGATCATAAGAAGAACTCTAGACATAAATAAGAAGATTTGGGATGATAAGTTTAAGTATATAGTTTGGCCCAATAGGATAGCTTTCAAGTGAGTCATTAGCAATAGCCTATTTGAATTATTATATGGGTTGAAAAATAAAATTCCAATTAGCCTAGAGTTGCATGTATACTAGCTACTACATGATATTGAAGAGGAACAACAAGGTGCAACCTCTCAAAGGATCCTAAAATTGATAGAGTGAGATAAAAGTAAGAAATCTACACATGAAAATTTTTGATATAGAAAAATATAATGAAACATCTTTAAAAAGAAGACATTGCAAAGAAACTTCTAGGTTGGTGGTATGGTCTTTTCATAGAATGCCAAATCAAAGGATAAAAGAAAGCACGAGAAGTTTGAACCTTTAAGTCTTAATCCATATGAGGTTGATGAGAGTTATGATCTAAATATGTATCATCTCAATAACTTAAATGGAGAACTCATGGAGCTTCCTACACATGGTCAGTATTTAAAGTATTACGTTGCATACTTTTAATGGAGTAGATTGACTAGTGAGTGTATGTGTTGCTTATTTTTCCCTAAGCAATCATGAACCTTATTTAGATCATGATGAGGTGTATCTATCACTATCCCTCTTTGTTGTGATGGTATTTTTGTGGTTTACTCCTAAAAATATCTTCTAAATTACCACTATACTAGCAAGAGACACATGCCCCAAACCAGAGCCACTATTGGGACCCCTTCAAAAAATTGTAAAATTCAGCTAAGTCCTTATATTTTTATCCCATTTTTTTCCCCGTGGTGTTCTTGTCTAGATCACCTTATTCTAGAATTCATGTTTCATTTGTATTCAATATTTTTGTGTGTTTTTATGTGTGTCCTTTATTTTCTTCAGTTGTAGGTTTTCAATTAAAATTGAAACCTATGGTGTAGGTCTCAAGGTTCTAATCCCTTTTAGAGTCTCGGTTACACCCTCTCTTTTTCTCCTTTTATCTTTTATTTTGGGTTATAAGTCCCTGGCATACCTTTGACCAAGGGACTAGGTCCTAAAGTCCAATTCCATTCTAGTTCTAAGACTCATTGCATGTTCTCCTTTCCCTACCTTTATTATTATTTCTTATTATTCCTTGCACCCATGGGGGAACCTTGGATCTTAGCATTCAATCCCAAGGCTCTAAGTTCCTCTAACATCTCACTCTATAGTTTCCTTTTCCCCCATCCCCTCAAATTTTAATTCCTCATTGGCCTCTAACCCACAGGGGAAACAAGAACCTTGGCACCCAATCCTACAATGCCAAGTTCTTCCATTATTCTACACCCTACTTACTTACTCCTTCCCTACTGGAATTTGAGTCCACATGTGAGCTCTAGACCCTATCACTATATTCCAAGTGCTAGGTCCCCTTCATCCACTAATCCTCGTGATCTATTTTTGTCCTTTCTCTTAGTCTTAATTTTGAGTTTCCTCCCGAAACCCAATTTCTAACCCACTCCCTTTGTAGTTCCTATTTCCATTTTATTCCTCGAGTCTAACTCTCAATGCTTCCATTCTCTCATATCCTAGGGGTTCTTTTATAATTTTCATCACTCTGAATGTTTCCATTTCAACTTCCCTCCCCACACTTGACTATCATCCACTCATGTGTAGTTCTTCAAGTTCCTTATAAACTCCCACCAAGCACTAGAGTATTCAAATTTAACACCATGACATGGTGTACTCATCCATCTACCTACCAACTTTTAGTTTGCTCCATTGATGATTGATTTAATATTGATAGCATTCCAAAGGTTTTTCCTCACCATGAAATACTTGTTTTTGCCACTTAATGCAATTTGAAATGCAAATATAATGAAGAGGTATGGGATATCACATTGCCATTATGAGATTTGTTGAGGTTATTCCCTCCCAAATCCATGTACATGGATCTTTTTTGCTCATTTTGAAAGTACTAAAAACTTGAGAGACTCCCACACACCAACAACTAGAGCCTATAAATAGGAACATATTTTTTTATCACAAGCATTAGTAATTCACTATTTCCTAAGGCTTGAAAGTGTCAGAGAACTCTAGGGTTTCAAACCACACCATTCAAATCTATTTTGGGAGCAACAATATTTGTGAAATTAGAAGGAAAATAATATTTTAAGTGATTTTTTTAGTAAAATGTCTACATGATAGTTTGTATTCGTTTAGAGGAATATTCTAGTCATAATTAGGGTTTCTTCTTTGTTATATTTTTTGTCATGAGTGCACCATTATATTAGATTAATGTAACAACATTTTAATACATTGCAATCTTTGGAGCTAATCTTTTTTTGTCTTATATAAGGGTTTATGCAATTTTGTAATGGATTATTAAACATTTTTTTAGATCATGACCTTTAGTGTATGAAAATGTATTGCTTCTTATCCCTTATGGTTTTAGTTTTATTTTATTTTGATAAACTATGAATTTATTTCCCATTAGATAAGCATCAGTCTTAAAAATATTTGACCAATCACACTCTCCAAAATAAATATATATATAACTAGTAGTTTAGAGTTATTTTTGTATCCTTGCAACTCATGATTCAATAGTCAAATAGGAAAACATATTTTATATGCTTCATTAGTTTTTACATCTCTATGAACCATGTTCACTTGCCTTCATCTTGTATTTCTTGCAATGATAGTCTTATTAGCTATAAAAGAGATATTTTATGTAGTTGGTTAGTACTTTAACCCATTGACAACCTTTGGGGTTAGAATTAAATTAGATACAAGTGTAAACTTCAAACATTGCATTATCTCTTAGCACTTTCAATCCTATTTAGTATACCTCTAAGAATACCTTCCTAGGTCTAAGTTGATCCCAAAGTGTAGGAGAGGATATCCACTCTTTTCAATTTTCTCTAAACCCTCCATATTTTGTTGATGAACCCTAGATTTATCTTCTTGAAGATACCACATGGCCTTGAAAGTAAAATTACATTCTAGGATTTTGGAGCAGATATTTTCTGACCCAGTAGTCAATAATCTATGCTTACCTTCCTTGTTCCTTCTTTTCTTACATATACTGTAAGGAGATCATTGTATTATATTACTTCACTTTATGATAGTTTTTGGAATTATTATGCATATAAATTTATTGTGGAAGTGTTTGGTTTTTACATTCAACATAGTGCTTCTCTAATATTCATTACCCTCTTGGATCCTTGTTGACTAGACTATGCACCAATACCTCTATTTTCTTTCTCTTAAGAGGGTATTCCTAAAATAATTCCCCCTCTCTCTTTCTCAAGTATTTGTAAATGTTATCTTTTGGCCTTTTTATTTTTTCTTACTTTTTTCTTTGAATTCCCAACTTCTCCCTTCTCTTTTTTAACACTCATTTTAATAAGGCCTATGTTTCTAGCCTAGTGGGTGAGTTTTTTATTCCTTCTCCTTGTTTCTCCTTATATATTGGGATATTTTCCAATTTTATCATTACACTATATCGTGGAGGCTTCTTTAATTCTACCCTCATAGCTTCTCATGGTCTTGCAATCCCATATTTCAAAACTTCAGGATCTAATATTTAGCCTATTAGACTAACACACTTCTTTCCCTTTTTTTATACTACTAGTGGCGAGTCTAATATTTTTATTACCATACGAGCTCATAAATCCTTCTTTATCCCCCAATTTTCATACTTTTTTCTTTGTTCTTCTCCATATGTTCCTTAGCTTCTTATTTAGTCTTATTTTCTATAACCTCATCATATGTACCAAATCTTTGTTGATTGGGTTCCTTAGGAAGTGCTAGCAAATATTTAACATTAAATTCTATTAGGTTATCAAATGCTTCATATGGTAAGCCTAGACACCCATTAAACTTTAGGTTCTACAATTTCCATATAGGCATAGTATCCCTAGCCTATATTTTTACTTGAGATTATTAGAAGAATGTGTTGAATTCTTTTTAAAAATCTTCCACCCTTTGGAATGCATTAATGTGTGGCCTAACCTCCTATAGTTCTTGTGCTTCCCCAAGAATATCCTGAAATGTTTGTTAGTTTCCTCATAAAATAAAATAGTAAGAAAATTTTAAGAGATCCATACTATAAATTGAAGTTATTCATGGTTTCTCTATCAATGTTCTCCAACTATTGTTCTTGCAACACCTCATAGAGGTTGAAATCCTTCCCATTGATTTTTATATATAGGTGGTCATGATGGTGGTGCATATGGTTTCTTTCTCTATTCATGTAACAAAATTTGGAAGTTATCCCTTGTGTGACATATTAAATATCAAGGTTTTTATATTTTCTATGGATATGTTTCTCCCATTAGGTTTGCACTAGCCAAAACCATTATTTATTTGTTTTTTATCTTCTATGTATATCAAAATTTTATTTTATCGCATAATCTTGTGACTACATGACTGGATATATTCATGATCTAGTATTTGTGGTCCAAGTGCATAAATTCAAAGTGAATATGACATAGAATAATCATAACCCATGCATCCTCCTTGAGAAATTTTAGAAAATCTACCCATGTATCAAGTTTTAGCTCACCTAACTACTTATACTAGTATGACCATTCTCTCATCCATGTATCCTTGCTAACTCTTGTAAGAGATAATCTTGTTTGTTTAAACTGGTCATGATTTGTCTCCTTGAGGGGTGCACATATATAATTGAAAATATCTTCATACAAAACATAAGCTATCACATTGGAGAATGACCCATCCTTATCAAACTCCATTATTTTCTAACCGTATTTCATGTACTTGGGGTAGGGAGTATCCTTTGATTCAATTAAAGTAGCTTTCTCCATTTGTAATGTTCTTGATACCCTTCCCCTGTTCTATTTTCTAGTTAACACTTATTTTACTTTGCAACCCCAACTTAGTATAACTATAGTTCCTTATGGAATGGTTCAATGGTTTTGTCCTCTAACTTTTACCCACTTCAATTCTTCAACATTCCTCACTATCCCAATCACACAATTCAACTCTACAATGCTCCTAAATCATAAAGTTAGCTATATTCCTCATTTCATAGCTCAATTTTAGCTTGAACACTTAGTAATATTTTGCAATTTACTGTGTTTTATTGTGTATCCCTATATACACATTAAACAACAATATTTGGTTTTAATTCTCCAACCACCCCTTTTACCTCCATTTTTTAGCATTGGCCTTTTTTCATGATTTTATAGGTTAGTAACTATCACATTACAAAATTTATTACGTTTTAGCTAGTATACACTAATATACATAGTTTAGAAGGTACTTTTATTCATAACCTTCCTCAATTTGTATTGCTTCTAACTCCTAATCTCTTGAATAATAATCTTTCAATATTGTTCCATTTACATATCCTTCCAACAAGTCATTTCTAGGGTTTTTAACTTGACAACTCTAGAATGTATTATATTTTTTATTTTGCAAGGACCTAACCATTATATTTTTAACTTCCCAGATTTGTTGAACTTACTATCATGCAATAAGATAGTGTCAATAATTTAAAACAATTTATTCCTAATATTCATGTCATGTTAGTCCTTTTGATACCTCTTTTGCTAAATCTGTTTATATACAACCACTAATCTCTTTTCATCCAACTTTTCTAGCTCTAACAATCTATCCTTGATCGATTCTTCTTTAGTAAAACCTAATTTTCTTTCCAACCTCAAATTTGGTACCATATACCATATAGGAAGGGTGAAACAATTATACACTAGTTGGAAATCCAAAATTTGTTAATCTCTTATAGGTGGTCCTATAAGTGCATAATATTAGTGTAAATAGAGTCATTATCATACTAATTAGCTAATCACCTTTTTATGATTGACCTATTCACACCTAGCATATGTTTAATTAGGTTTATTTTGCTTTTGTCTAACTTCATAGCATTAAGACATGCGTCCTCATGGCTTGAGACACCTATTGGCACTTACACACAAACTTGTCAAGTGAGCTCACAAGTGTTCCATCTTTGGAGGGGTAGTCATAGTTTCACTCCTACCTTCTCACCTCCTCATCCTTGTCTATATAATCAAGGATTGATCATTGTATTTACACACTCTTCATTTTATACTGATAGACATATTATTTTTCTTATTTTTTTCACTTGTGGAAGTTTGTTTTGAGCTCTCTAATCTTGGAATTCTCCAACACACAAGAAAATGGGTATCCTAACATCTCAATATATTGTATTCTCTTTGCACATATTATTTAATACCATCCCCAATATCTTGTTAAAGGACTCACTAGCTCTATGAAATTGTCATAAAGGTTGCTTCTATTATGTATTATCATGAAATTGTCCAACAATTCTACAATTGTCCTATTAACAAAATGTTTAACCCGGTCATTAGAATACCCATTGGACAACTAGATTGTGTTATGATATTTTTCATAGATAAATTTATTAGTATTTTTTGTATAATCGTTATTCAACTCATTCTCCACCCATTTGATGAGATATTAATGGAAATTATGATAACTATAGCATGGGACTTATGTGTTGGAGCTCTTGTGGGTCCAATAAAATATATTTCCCATTTCTCAAATGGGAGTTGTACCAAGACTAATTTCAAGGGAATTTCATCCCTTTTCATAGATCTCCTTACCCTTTATCAAAATTCACAAATATATGCATAGCTAATAAAATAATTAAACAAGGTTGTCCACCACATGCATGCTAATACAAACTTTTTTGCAGTTCCATCAACTGAATCATGCCCTCTTGAAATTCCCCGATGAGATTCCCTTAAATTATCATCTCTTTCATTTTTTTTGCACCACTCTTCTTACTATTTAATATTTATCTATGATATGGGGCAGGGGGGCTAGCTCGATTGGCTAAAGCATCATGTTGCAGGCAAGAGGTCACAAGGTCTAGTCTCCCCCAAACCCGTGGTACTGGAGGGCGTGTTGCACTAGCGACACTGGTCATGTGAAAAAATTACCAGGTGCACTGCAGTTTATAGGGGGACAGATTCCCAACCGATTCCTGCAGTCTAAAAAATATATCTTTATCTATGATATGTAAGTCTCTTCCTCTCCTCCTTTGAGCTTCCTTCTAGGAATTTTCCCATTAAAAATGAGTTTTCCACATCTTTTAGCTCTTAGGGCCCATTGTGTTAGTCTAAATAAGTTTCCACCTAATAATTCATCACCAGTAGGGCCTTGATCCTCCTTAATATTATTTCTTGAAAAATATTCAAGACCTTCTAGTTGGCTTTCCCTAGCTTCACCATGATTTTACCATAAGTATAACCTCCCCTATAAAATTGATTAGTTCATCAAATAATTAAGGGGCTCACGGTATATAAAGAAGATAAATATATTTTATGAGGTAATTTCTAAATTTATGTAAGCATGCACCATTGCAAGAGTTCCCTTTCTATACTTGTATAGTTTTTCTCTACTTCTACTAGTTTCTAGCTAGCAAATATTATGGGATGATCCTTTTTCCCTCTAAATTACACTAATATTATTCCTATTAAAATTCCTAAAACATCCACATGGACATGGAATAGGAGATTATAGTATAATATATCAAGATTGGTGCTTCCATAATTTTAAACTAGTATCAAATGCCTCTTGGCACTGCCTAGTCCACTCAAAAAAATTGTTGTCTTTCCTTTTGAATAGATCGTCAATAGATCATGTTATTATCACACATTTTCTGATAAACTTGTGGTTATAAACCATTTAACCCAAGATTTTTTTTGTCTCAAAAATTACTTTAGAGGTGGGATATTTATGATTATGGCCACTTTTGAAGGATTTATTATCATACCTTCTTTGTAGATAATATGTCAGGTAGTAGTGTACCAAAAGGTACTACAAGCATGCATTGTTCAAGATGAGGTATATTTGTAAGCTTCTAGATCTCACCATCATCAACCAATAAAATTGAACATGATCCTTCACTAACTCATATACCTTCCAACCAAGGATAAACAAACTTCCAAAAAATTATATATGATTTCTACAAGCAAAAGTAGATGCTTTGGCATTGACTATTGTTATAGAAATATAGTAGGATCAATCTCTAGTTCAAAGGGTGTGATAGTATAAATAAAGGATCCTCGTTTTATTGAAAATTTGGTTTTTGGTTGAGAAGGAATCATGTACACGTGCTTTATTAAGTTCCTTCAATTCAATGTAAATCCTTATTTATTTAGTCTTTTTATGTTGAACCACAATTGGTCTAATCCAATTTGTGTCAAGATCTCTATTGATTTGAGTATACCTTTGACTAACATTTTATCTAATTCTTGTTTTACCTTGACTTTTAAATTAGGGTTCAACCATTAGTGTCTCCTTTTTTATGTGTTGACCCCTTTATTCAATTGAATTTTCATAATGTATGTTTTCTCCTTGATCCTTTTCAAATTTATGAATGTTTTGGGGAATAGATCCTCATAATCCTTCAATACTTTTACCACCTACATGAACTCCTCTTACCAATAATCACCAATTATAGACAATGTAGGAGCTCCTTTCAATGTTATATTATCTTCCTTTATTCTAAAAGGTTGATTGGAATATTCATATTTTACCACATTTTGTAGTAGTAATTCCCTCTCTCCTTCCACTTCATCTTCTAAGTTTTTAATTCATTGTCATCATATTCTTTCTCCTCCCTTTTCTTGGATTTATAGTAGACTTTATAGGGTACCATATTTGATGTATCCATCCACTCAATTAGCTTCCAAATAATTTTTTTTTATTTTGGAGTTATCATCTTCCTCTTTTCTCAAAATTTATCCCTAAATTATTTTGCTAGTAACAATATCACCTCCTTAATTTTTTTAATACATCATTTACCTATCTGTTTGGATCATAGAATGAAATTTTTTGATAAAAATCTTTCTACACCATGCTCCATTATCTTGTTTCTACCCTTTTCTCTTGATTAATGTACTAGGTTTTTACAATTGGAAACAAGGTTCAAATCACCCTTGTGTGTACTTCATTTTTAATCTTTGATTACAGTATGGCTTGCAATCACTTACTATCATTTACCCATGTTCATTCCTATATCAAGGATCTTAATGTGCTTTCAAATTTTGTTGTATATTACTCTTTGATTCTTAAGAAATTCATGTCCTTTTAACCAAAAGGATGGTTCTAAATGCTCCATTGATGTGTTGGTTGATATTGTGTTATTTTCTCATCTTTCATAGAGCTTTTTAGCACCTTTCCTTTGATATTGGAGATTATCACTTCAATTATTCGTGAGCTTTAATTTCGTCTCTATGACTAATGGAAATGATTTCCCCTTGATTTTTTTATGATTTTCATTAAAAGAGGTAGATGACGATTGCTTATATGTGATTACTTAATTATTTTTCCCCTTATAGGATGTTACTTTACCTCATTATGATGGCATCTTTTAGGCAACTACAATGAATCAATTTGTATTCTTTATGTTGCTCCTAACACTAATGCCCACATTATTTGTGAGCTAATACTACATAAATTTCATGCCTTGGCCCTAACTTATATTTGCACATATAGGATTTATGATCCATGTGATGAGGTTATTACACTTAATGAGGATGATGCTTCTTCCTTATCTCAAGTGATGATTATGAACCTAACTTCAATATGTATGTTTACTCAAGATGATTATTTTTTTCATATTCTTTATCACACGATGTTATGGATATAAATGATGAGCATTATTCTCAAGTAACAAATACTAGTGATACACATATTACAAATGTTTTAATAATATTTTGGATCTTACTCTTTATAGTGCATATATAATTAGAGATCCCATTTTTTATGGCTTTAGATGAGATATACAAGTACATATTTACATGTTAAATATTTTATCTTCTTATATTAAATTTACATGCATGATCATGCTTTTCTCGTGTATGTGCATTTAGAGAAAATTTTAAATTATGAGGCTTTACTATATTTTTTGTGTCTTATTCTTCTTATAGTGAATTCATTGAGCTTGCATAAAACTTTATTGAATACTTTAGTAATTTCCCTAGAATATTCTTTCCTAGTAGTCCACGAGTCTCTCCCCCTCTAATGGCCATTAATTAGGAGGCCTTATGGGTGCCTCTATTTTTTCAAATGATATGTCATCTTTAGATTCCAATAATTAATCTCCTAGTGCACATGATGTGTCATCTTTTTAGGACCATATTAAGCATTCTTATCATTGTGTCCCCTATACTTATCCTTCTATCCTGCATCATATCAATACTATCACTCATAAAAAAATTATCCAAGAAAAATCAAAAGCATTTTTAGAGACTAATTTAGATTGGGGATCCTTCGCATAGAGTGCTAAAACAAATTTTACAATGTTTAAAACCTTCACTTTACCTCCCATCAAGTAAATCTATAGATGGAAAAATATATCCCAAAACACTTTAATGATATATGTTATTTTATTATCATAGGATGCATGGACAGACTATAAGTAGGTGTATCAGACTTAAGCATAAAATTCAAGATTGTATAGATAGAAAGGTGATGCAAGTTGAAAATATCGGTGGCAAAGGAAATAGACTTATAATGCCTCAATCTAATAAAGTATAAGAAATTGAGGAGAATAATTCTAAACCTAGTAATGAGAAACACATTGATTTTAATTAAAAGACCAAAGAAGAATCTAGCACACCACATGTCAACATTATACAAAAAGGTACATTAAACAGCGTGACAATGACAGAAGAATTTATATACAAATTAACATCCTAATGGCACAATATGTGGCAGTTCATGATGGTGGACCTAAGTGTTCCAATACACATTAATTTAGAAATGCATGCATGTTGAACAAAGAAAGATGAGTCAAAACATGTAAATAATACATCTTTAGATATGTATTCTCACAATCATAAAAATGGCATAGCAACAAAATATTCATAGAAACATCTTCAACACAAGGGTTTGAAATATAAGAAACTAGAAAAATAGGGATCAACTTTATACATATACATATTGTTCATAAAGAAACAAATCATTATTATGATCCACTAACCTCACCACATGTGCAAGTATAGCATCTTGATGTATGTTCCTCATGGTGGCATGTTTTATTGTGATAAGTATTTTTTTATCCCATGGACATCAATCCAAATTGAGTTAACAATCTTCATTCTTTTACATGTTTACCACTATTATATGTTATGTTTTCAAGGTATTATTATTTTTCACAAGTTCTACATCACCATTCTTGCATTCTTGAGGGCAATGATAGTGGGGGCACAAAGGTAGGGTCAACCTTTCAACACATTGATCAAATGCACAAGTACACTTTAGGTATGCATTTTGTAAGTTCTACCCTCTATATATCATTATTCATTTTTATACTCAATATTTTAAAATTGTACAATTTGAAATTCACATGATTACACTCACCTTTTAGTCCCAAAAAAATTATCTCCTTAATTTATCTACACTATTTCTTATTACACATTATTTGAAGGGGACATATTATCTATTGATCTTATTTTTAGTTTATGCAAGTTTCACAAGTGGCACAAGTTTGCTTCATTGGTTCAAACTCTTTGGATATAAATAAATTAGTTTTCTTTTTATTACATCTTATTTTTCCAATGTTTTTCTAATTTGACATGTATTCACCCAAAATTTTGCACACACCAAAGTGGGGGCAAAATGTAGAATAGAGAATTTCACACCCTAACAGTTTCCCACTTTAGTTTTACACCAATTTAAGTCAAAGTTTTAAATGCATGATTCTAGAGCATAATTGACTATTTTGACACACTCACTAACCTAAGAACCATTCCAAAACTCAAATATGTCAAAGTGTTATATTCAAAAACCTCTCACTCAATTCCCACCAACTTACCCTAAACAAGAGATTCTCACAATTTTGATCATATCTCTTGGACAAGATCACAGTTGTGATCTTGTGTTTGAGGTAGGATCACAAGTGCAATAGCATAATTTAGCATATTTAAAATTTGAATTCTCACATTCTAAGTTAAATTGACATTCCTTGGGGTTGGGGTCCTAGCTCGGTTGGCTAAATCTTTCCTGTTGCAGGAGGTTGGTCACGAGGTCTAGTCTCCCCCACCCCCGTGGTACCGGAGGGCGTGTCGCGCCAGCGCCGCCGGTCACGTTAAAACGTTTACCAGGCGCACTGCAGTTTATAGGGGGTCGTGCTACCCGATTCCTGCAGTCTAAAAAAAAAAAAATTGGCATTCCTTGGATTTAATTGTTACCCTTTGACATAGATGCCAAAATTTTGATTTTTTGTCTAAGGTTATCTATTAATATCCTACTACATTTGCACATCATTCAATTGTGGAATAATCAAAATTAAATTTTTTAAATAAAATACAATCTCCTCCCCTTTTGTAGGTGCATCAATCAAAGTCTAGGTCAAGCATCAACAATAATGCTCAATCCTACAACAAGCAATCATCATCATTTATTGTCAAGGCATATTCAAAGCACATCTCTACTACAAAGCATTCATAGGCTCACATCAAAAATTTAATAATTGACTTAGCAATCACTATCCCCACACAGATCAACATCCATTGCCACCCACTTATCTCTCATTTTTTAACTACTAGTTTAATGCCAAGGCACTTGACTAAGGTGTAAGGAAGCCTTGAACTTCAATCCATACACCACACTCATTTTAGTTGCCTCTAATATTAATGAGTGAGTATATTTCACAAGTGTCAAAAATTCATTTCTACATAAGAACATAATTAAAAAAGACATGATCATCATCACAATTCTATCTCAAACTCTTAATTTCTTAACTTTCAATCATTTCAACTTTAAAACCGATAATCCAATTCTCATTAAATATATTTTTGAAAGGTCTATTTATTTCCCTTCAATAATCTCGCATTACAAATATTTATGTATTTAACAACACAACTAAGATCTATAGAACAATTTATGCTCATCATAAAATACTCATACTGTAATTCTATATTTATTAGATAGACAATAGCCACAACCACAAAGCTATAATTCCAACTCACTCATCAAGTTCCCAAAAAGAGATACAGTACAAAAGACTGAAGATTCTCTGTATATATGTATATATATCTTTGGCCTGGTTTAAAAACTTAAATTGTGATTTCAATTACAGATAGTCAAAATTATCTACATCCACATGTGTAATTACACTGGTAAGACATTCCAGATACTCCAAATCACACTGTGTTTTGAAACAAACAACACAACAATATACAGACAATCTACTTGAGAAGTTTGGCTTCCACAAATGAGAGAAACTAAAAGATAGCACTTAGATGAGCTGAAAGGCATTCCATGTCAGTCATGACGCTAAGGTTAACAAGTAGTTTGTTTTGTCCTGTTGGAATTAAATACAGTACAAAGCAGTAACATTGATGTGGCCATGGAAATAAACCAGCACATATTTGGCGTGAGATGGAAGAAATGGACATCTGTCAGATAACAATACGGAATGTACACCCACATCACCACTGACTATTGTGCCTTTCCAAATTCAATGTGCCACTGTACAACTGCTAAAAGCCACAAATGAGATGAATGTGTAGGTTTAAAGGTTAAATATATTTTGATTGTACGGATTTATCTTAAAACACTTTTGTAGATTATTTTACAGAATCATTTGACCATATACTTACATAATATAGACAATTAATATAAAAGTTCTCCATTGAAATTCAAAATAGATGAATATTGAATGATTCAAAAATCATATAAAAATATACAGTTATCAAAGAGTAGTTGTTTAATAAAAGTTGAATGTAATTATGAGGGTGATGGTATGTTTTTATTACATTATTCATTGAAGGCTGTAGTTTAATTGGTTGAGTACAATTGGTGAGGATGATGTTAACTGATTGAGCACAATTCATGAGGACGATGTTATGTTTCTTGATTATGCCATTCACCAAGGCTGTATTTTAATTGGTTGAGCAAATTAGTGAGGGCGATGGTATGTTTCTTGATTATGCTATTTTCCAAAGGTTGTAATTTAATAGGTTGAGCACAATTGGTGAGGATGATAATATGTTTCTTGAATACGCCATCCACCAAGACTGTATTTCAATTGGTTGAGCAAATTAGTGAGGGCGATGGTATGTTTCTTGACTACGCTATTCACCAAAGGCTGTAGTTTAATTGGTTGAGCACAATTGATGAGGATGATGATATGTTTCTTGATTACGCCATCCACCAAGACTGTACTTTAATTGGTTGAACAAATTAGTGAGTGTGGTGGCATGTTTCTTGATTATGTCATCCACCAAGGTTCAAAACCTCTGAAGGTATAATATAAGGGATGAGACTAGATTGTGTTGCAAGTGACTTTGGCAGAATTGATAGTCCTTAGTGCTTAACTCTTCACCTAAGAAGTATTAGCATACGCTATGCTCCTATGTTTCTTGATTATGTCATCCACCAAGGTTCAAAACCCTTGAAGTTATAGTATAAGGGATGAGGCTGGATCGTGTTCCAGATGACTTTGGCGAAATAAATAGCCATTAGCCCTTAACTCTTCACCTAAAAGATATTAACATACACTTGTGATCTTGTATGAAATACGAAAATGAACTCGTAGATGATACTCTATCAAAAATATACACAATTCTGAAAAAAAAAAAAACTTGCACCTACTATAAAATGAATACCATCATATCCTTTAATCCTTAAAACTAAACTGAAAAGATCATAAATATCCTTCAATCTCAGCCCTGAACTTAAAATAAGTCCCTTTCATATTGCTCTTCTGCAGTGGCCCCAATACTATGAAAAGACTGATAATTTATACACCCAATACCAACTGGCAACATTAACTTTTCTTATTGCAGAAGACACACATTTATATTGCTCTTCTGCAGTGGACCCCACCATGAAAATGTTCATGCCAGCTTGAAATGCAGTTTCTCAGAAAGCCCAACAGAAAGCACTGGTAAAGGTCAAACAAACTACAGTAAAAAGCTCAATTGAAAAAGCCCAGATAAACGACAGTTGAAAAAAACTCAACTAAAATACACACGTGTGAACACATTTTAACTTTTGCCGTTGATTGCTGTCAACATCCGGCAGGCGCCTGGCGTCCGACCAAATCCAACGGTGTCAGCATCGCAGCGCTTTTCCGGGGCAAGATCGGGCGCCGTCGGATCATCTTCCAACAAGCGAGCGCTTTAGAGACTCCTCTGCCGCCAGAGGTCAACAAGGGCAGAACAATCCGGTCTTTACCCTCCCTCCAGGAAACACGATCGTTAAACCTCGAACGATAATAACAGGACTAATTAAAAAAGGCCAAAAAGTGGAAAAAGAATTTAAAATAGATTTTTATTACTTTATTGTCGACCTTAACGGGGACACAACGGACCGCGCCGCCGCCGCCCTGTTTACGGGCCACCCTAAGCAAAGCAAAACTAATAATTGTGCAATTACCGCAATATATATAAATAAATAAACATGTAAATAAAATGCGGTCCAATTAGAATAAATTGTACAGTTCATTTGGTAGGGGAAAATAATTATTAAGTGGGAGAATAAGTCCAAAGGTTGATATGCATTATTTGTGGGGGATGAATGAAATTGTTTAATAGGAGACCATGTGAGCGGCGCCAGTTTTTCGGGATCACCCACTCACTAAGCAAATGGCCACGCCAACCGAAGGATCTCTTTTCCTTCCTCCTCATCGACATAAGCATTATAGAATTTAGTAGTTGTTTTGATGATGTAAGCTCTGACTATGGTGGGTTTGTTCAAGTTATACCGGGGTGGGTTTGTTTAATTATGGTGGGAGTAGTATTGGGATGGGTGATCTTTCGCGAAGGTTTGACGCTTCACTTCAGTGAGCATCACCTGAATGCAATGAGTGTTAACTGGACCATTCACTATCATGAGAGATGGGTTCTTGTGAACCACTACTAATGAAACATGGGTCAACAAGTTTGACTCGTAAAACTACATGGTTGAATCTTGATAGCAATATCACAATTTGTTCAAGTTGTTTTGTGTGTGAGGTTAATTCGTAGGTGGAGAAATTGGTTGGAGCAAAAGATTTAATAGCTAGAGTATACGTGATGGACTGTAATAATTTAATTGGTAGAGTATGAGTCAAATCTAGGATCATGTATATGATGTTATGATGTTGAAGTGTTTAACCATTGGGCTATCAGTCCACTTGGTGATCGATCCATCTATGGTTTGAGTGTGGTCGTTTTCCAACACCTTCCTTAAGTCACACTACAAGTGCTTGGAACTCCTGACCTAGTGTTGGCTCTACTAGACTAGCTCTAATACCATGTTAACTTTTTTATGGGCCAACAAGGAGTCGAGATTCAAACCCAAGTTACTTGTATGCTATTGGAGTGCTCTACCATTGCGCTACTACTCTACTTGATGATCAGTCAATTTATGCTTCAAGTGTGGCTCCTTTTTCAACAAAAGTTATGCTCCTTGATTATGTCATTAGCCAAGGTTTAGCTAAGTTCTTTAAAGTTATGATTGGGCAAGGTTCAACCCTTGGGTAACTTTGACAAACTGTACATATCTCTGCTCATTGCAACTTAATTGAAGGACGACTTTTGATTTAGTTACATGTTCTCTTGTAATGTTGTAATTCATTATATATAGGCAAAAATGTTGATATGAATGTAATCCAATTATTTCTATCAAAAAAATGGTTCAAGCCCTCAGTGTTTTTCATGGATTGGATTTGCCTACTCGTGATAGCTTAGCCAAAATATGATTTCTAGTTTAGATGTATACTCCCTCATAAATTATAATATATTAAATAAAGATAGAGAATGTGATATCTATGTGATCTAGTTATTTCCATTAAAAAAATGGTTCAACCCCTGGATGACTTTAATTGATTAGATTCCCTTGCTTGTGGTAGCTTAGTCAAAAAACAACTTCTAGTGTAGATGTATGCTCCCTCATAACGTTGTAATATATTATATAAAGGTAAAGATGTCAATATTTATATAATTCAATTATGTTCATTAAAAATGATTCAACCCCTATGTGAGTTTAACGAACTAGATCCCCTTACTTCTGACAACTTGATCAAAGGGGAACTTTTAGTTTAGATGTATGCTCCATCATAATGTTCTAATCTACTATATAAATGCAAAGATTCTAATATATATGTAATCTAGTGGTAGTTGAGTGCATATTTTTGATACCATGATTTATTAATAGAATATATTGGTATTATTGTTTAAATATAAATATGTAACTTAAAATTTCATGTTTTACTATCTAATTAGTTGCTTTACTTCAATTTAACATATATTAATACACAAAATATGTACAAAGACTCATCGTCTCATACTAAATATACAAGTAATAGTGATCAAAATCTAGATCCATGTAAGATATAAGTCAATCTAATTTATTATTCATAAAATTACATATTAAAATATTATGTTATTAGAATAAGATAGCATATATTTGTCATCGCATTGAATAGTTTGAGTTTGTACATTTTAAATGTCTCTTTTGTCTTAACACATAAAATATGGCTATCAACATCATATTGTTTTAAAAAGAAATACATGGATGGTGGTTTTAAAAATACATTAATGGAAAACTTCTAAACACAAATCAATCAAAATTAATTTTTCAACAAACAATACATGTTCTCAACTTACCATATTTCAAAATCTTAATCTCTAACAAGTAGTTCCTTGTATTCTAAGTAATGTGCAAATAATCACTTGTTTTAGACCTCAACCACCAACAAGACAAAAACAAGAAATACATTTTGTCAAAATTGGTTCATAAATCAAATTCAAATTTTAAATATGAAATGTATATACAAACACCTAAATTTTTAAATGAAATCCATCCTAATCCATATTAGGCCCTCTTATCTATTGGAATTCTTGTCCATGGATCATACTAATTAAAAATTTAAGAGAAAGAATTTTATAAATTGAAACAAATATTCAATGAGCCATTTCTATTTAATGTGATAAATATGTCCAAAATTTTATGATTGAAAGATTATTAGACTTGCACAACTTATTATATTGTGCAACCCATGCATATCCAAAGCATAAAATTTTGAATGCAAAATATATTTATTGATGGAGAGCTTTAAATCTTCAAAAAATTGAATATCTTTGGCCCCTATTTGATTTTCTTTGATTTGTTTTGCTTGTACCTATCATTTATAGGCTATTTGTACACTTTTTAAGTTATACTTGTTGTTAGGGTTTACAAAAATAGTAGCCTTTTCCTCTTGAATACAACCCAAAATTTGAAGGACCAAATCTTCCTTGAAGCTAAAAAACCATGAAAATGTATCCATATTTTTTCACCTCCTTCTCCCTCTTCTTTTATTTCTCCTTCTTCTTTCTCTTCTTCTTGTTCTTCATCTACTTCTACTACTAATTTTATTATATCCTTTGGTGCCCATATATCTAAGAAATCTTTTTCTAGTTCATCCAATAAAAAAATATATGTTACACAATGACACATACCAATGTTGAGCTTCACCTTCTAAGTGTAAAGAAAAAAATACTTTCCATGACATATTTTTACGATAAAACCTTTTATATTAGTTCCACCATTATAGTAAATCTCCCTTTACATCAAAATTAGGTCACCCCATTGAAACTAGGGTTTAAGGGAAAAAAATATTTTAGTAGATCATCTTTCTATCCATATTGTCAACCCAACAAAACTATCACATCATTTTATAATTTTTTCAACCTCAAAACAAGAAATATTAATAATATACCCCAAATACATTTTGATGAGCTTTCTATAAATTATATTAAAAAATAGAAAAATTACACGATTTATAGCCTATAGAGTGAAATTATGAAAAATATTAAATTGTAACAACTCACTCAATATTGATGATCAAAAGATGAATTTTGGATTATAGATTCCTTATCTAATCCTCCAACTTCAATAAACAAATTTCAAGAAAATTTATAGTTGTTTGGACAATGTAGGCAATTTTTTTAAAAATAAGGTTTCATCCTCACCTTTGCCCAATTCATAGCTTTAATACAACTTGATCAGATCCACACATGTAATAATAAAAATAATACAATATAGAAGATAGATCACACACAACACAAGAGATATTCATGGGCCAAGATGACCAAGTATTTATCTATATATGTAGAAATAGAATAAACTCTTAATGTAAGGTAACACCATAGAATACCAATTAAGGGAGAAACCATTCATGTTATATCTCTAAGAGATCCCAAACACAATATTATACTCATCACATATCTTACAATGATATTGACCTTCATATAGACCTCTTCTGAATAACATAATTGAAGGAAAAACCACTAAACCCATGTAGGCCTTCTATTATCGAATATGATTCACGATCCAATGTAACTAAATTAAGGGATGTGTACCACATGTCATCATCTCCACCCACCTAAATACATTATAATATCATATCCCTAGGTATGCAACATATGTCTATTATTGTTGCCTTTCATGTGATGGTTTTGAGTTTGATTCCAAAATAAATTATGTCTATATATAGTATTGCTTAAATCTCAACTCTCATATTAATTTTTTTCATGAGTAGTCAATTAATTTGAGTGAAAACAATGCTTAATCATGTTTTTATAGTGCAACAAAGAAAAAGGGATGCAAGAATGTCAATATGTCTATTGTTATACAAAGTTGAGCAAACTCTATACTTCATTTCCTTCATTTTAATGACTCTTTATTTTTAACCCAAACATTTATATATGTTGTTTTAGATCATTTCCTATATTATACTTGTGTAGTGGATTCTATAAATGGTATGTGGATTATTTAGCTAGCTTGAGAGAATGTCATGCACAATATCAACTTTTTGAAAAAATGTGTATTGAATTTGTAGTATCAACATCTTGGATCACACTCCATGATTCATCATCAAGATTAAATAGAAAATTTAATAAATTTTCACCATGATGATGGATCATGAAGTGTGGTCTAAAATATTGATACTAAAATTTTATTACATAGTATTTCCAAATACTTTAAAAGTTCATTCATATAGATTAACTTATTGCTCTTAATTTAGTGATAATTTTCTTTTATAGTTCTTTAACCTACATGTTGTGGGTTGAAGGATGAATTTATTATTTCTATTTATAATTTTTAAATTATACACATGATTCTTTTAAAGTTTACAAGTTATAATTTTATAGACAATTATTATTTTTTATCTTTTTAGATAGACATCATGACAACAAAAAAGAGGAAATAAAAAAGAATAAATTGAAAGTTAAGGTCCAATTTTCCTAAGGGAGTTAAATTTTACAATGATGAGGGTGTCACTTCAATTAAACCATCTAACAATAATATGGATTATAATCCAATTGTAAAAAAGAAGATAAAATATGGATGTTGCTATTAGTTTTTCCAACCAACATAAGATGAACATAAAATTCATTAAAAGAGAATGGACACAAGAGGAAAAGGAGCTATGAGACATATAGAGGATAATATTTTCTCCACTAAAATATTTGTTAAAAAGTGGGGTATCCCTTTAAGCAGCTTAATTTATTGGTTGTCAAGTTGATAATCACAAAGGAAAAGACCACCACCTATTATGTCAAATGAAGAAGAGTTAGAAATAGTAAATCAATGCAAACATTTGGTTGAAATTTTCCTTGGTATTGAAGTAATTTAATTGAATTCATGCATAGAACACAATTGTCAAATGAAGCCAAATCCTTTTACAAATGGTGTACCAAGTAGGTCATGGTGGGTTGCATTAAAGAAAAGAACTACAAATTGTATAATGAAAATCAATATGGGTAAGCAAGATATGGAATTAAGATAAACATGCTCGTATACAAATAGGAAGAAATTTTTGGATGTAGTTTATTACAAAATTGGTCAATAGAAGTGTGCCTTATATTTCATCAAAAAGTAAGGAGTGGATAATAATATTGTGTTGTATTAATAGAATGGGGCACAACATACTAACTTGTTTGATATTTTTAGGTAAAATGGTATATTAAAAGCTACATAACTAATTGTGAACCAAGAGTATGCAAGGGAACCCAACCACATGCTTGGATGACCATATGCTCTTCTTAAATGAGTTACATTATTTTTCTATATCAATTATTGGTAGAGTTTCACTAACAAATAAGCATCTCCCTCTTAATGAACATATAATTCATATTGTTTTCATCACTTTCCAAGAGACTAGATCTTTGGAAAAAACTTTTGAATTTGTATTCCCATACTAGCTGTATGATTTATCCATTCAATGTAAGTGTGATTGCACCATTCAAGAAATAGTGAAAAAATATAAGGTAATTAGTATTACCAAAGTGTATGTTCAAGATTATGTGAGTGAGTGGTTAAGTATGCATAAGTAATAAAAGGTAGCAAATTCAAATAATTAGGATTGAAAGAGGGCCCAATTGTGAGAATGATCCATACGGTGGAGGTCTCCAATAATGGTGTTTCTAGCAAGGAATATTATCATTGGAAAATAGTTTTGTTGGCCTATCAAGGTCTAATACAACTTCCTTGGGGAGTTAGCCTTTAGTTATATGATATTTTAGTGTTATATTTTTGTTGGTTAGTGGATGTCACTTATATGTAATAGATGATATTTGTTATAGTTTTTGTTTCATATTTTTCATCTATGGTTGTCTGATTTGTTCTTAACATGGTTGTTTATATAGGTGTTTAGTCTTATATCTTGTTCTAGCACATTTAGTTATAGGGTCAGGGACCTTTTATAAATACTTAATACATTAATCTAAAAAAATCTTTAAAAGAGGTAATATTTATTACATCAAAAAGTATTCTATAGTAGTATCAAGACATGGAGTAGCATGTAGTGTTCATGTACATAAAAATTAAATGAATATATTAAGAACAAAAAAATTAAAATAAAATAAAATTACTCTTAAGTAAATTAAAATTTATGTGTTCATATACATATGTGATAGATAAAATAATCTAAAAGTAAAATAAAATAATTCTTTAAGTGTGTGTATATATTCTAAAGTAAAATAAAATAACTCTTAAGTAAATCAAATTTAAGATATTTATAATAGTAAATATATAAACAAGACAACTTATAAACAAATTATCTAAATAACATATATCAGTAATAATTTAAATGTATTTATAAATAAATGATTAAAAAAACTACAATTTTTTTAAAAAATAAAACAAAATAATAATTGTTTAAGATAAAAATACTTTAACAATAAATAAATAGTAAATCAAAACTAAATTTTAAAATAATAATACAATAAAATCAAATATTTTTGAGAAAATTATGTAAGATTTTTTATATTAATAGTTTATATCACAGGGGCGGAGGACCTAGCTTGATTGGCTAAAGCATCATGTTGCAGGCAAGAGGTCGCGAGGTCTAGTCTCCCCACCGTCCCCATGGTACCAGAGGGCGTGTCGAGCCAGTGTCATCGGTCACGTGGAAAATGTTTACCAGATGCACTGCAATTTATAGGGGGATGGATACCCAACCAATTCCTATAGTCTATATATATTAGATCACATTTTCATAAAATATAATTTGAAATAAAGTGTAATTCAAAAATCAACGAAAACCCCTCACATAATTTTATTAAAAATATTATATTATATTATTTATATCCCAAAAAAGAGATCAAAGATCTATATTTAAAATTAAGATAAAAAGGTCCATCATCAAATAAAAAATAGGTCATCATCATATAATGACAAAAAAAAATTATACAAACCTTAAAAAACATCATTCTACCCATGTTAAATAAAATATCCTCTCAACAACTTCTATTAATCATCTCAAATAAAGGTGTAGTGAAAATTGGGATCAAATAGTTGTTTATAAAAGAGTGGTTTATCCACCAACCACAAGGTGTAGGGTTCCATTTTACTAGGTGACACCTAAGAGCATGACAAACTAGGCTTTGGTGGAGTATTTAAACATATAAAATGGTTGGAACTAAGATACAATTTAGATGGTATTAAGATTGAGTAAACTTTAATGTTGAGCAATTACTTTGTGGAAGAGAAACCTTTTTTATTGGATTAAACTTAAGGAGAAACCTTATTATATGTCAAATGGCTTAAGAATTCAATTGGGTCCCTTAACTAGTATATGATTTAGACAAAGTTTTTATTATATGTCAATGGCCTAAGAATTCAATTGGGTCCCATAACTATTATATGATTTAGACAAAGTTTTCCTTCTCTGGAAGTTAGGAATAGATAACTGTAGAGCATGTAGATAGATGCCTTGTAAAATAGTGTTAAATTAAAGAATGGAAAGTTGCATGAAGCTCGGAATAGTATAAGTGGAATGTTTGTTAGGCCATTTTACCAATGGAATAGCCAAAGTTTTAAATAATATATAAAAATAGTTTGAGTAAAGCTTATTTATCAAGGTCAAAATTAGGTAGCAAATGGAATTGGTTTAAGAAGACTTTTGGATGAATTTCACTTGGTTTTATATATGTGGGGATTTCGGGATCTTGGGAATGGAGCTTGGTAGTAAGTATGAGTTTTGCTCATCGACCTTCACCAATAATTTAGAGAAAGATTTGGGAGGATCTTAAGGAAAGATAGCGAGGTCCAATTTTCTATACCAAAAAAGGTAGGACAAGAAGAAAATATTATTTAAATACTAGCAATGCATGTTATCCTCTTTAGTTATAATGAAAGATTGTTAATTACTCTTTACTCTTGCAAGAAATAAAATTTGGTATTTTATTTTTATATGTTTATTTTTTTTATTTTTTTGTTGTAAATTATATTTTATTATTATTATTATTATTTGATAATTCAGTGGCATCCTTGTGATCCAGTTTAATGATTGCCAATCAATCTTGTCTTGGTCTTATTTTTATGTCAAGTTTTGGAGTACGAAAAAGGTGAGTTGAGGCAAGACTAGTCCACTGGGGGCTAAGTCCGCACCCGACACGACCCTAACCATTTATCATTCGAGGTAGAGAATTGATCTTGGGTATTATTATATTTTAAGTTGTAATAGTGAAACTAGTATATTCAAGTTAATTTTTTATTTAGTTTTGTGTATATTTTGATAAGATATTTTAATACAATAATATATTAACAAGTGATGAATTTTTATATTTGCTTTGACTTATGGTTCAATTTTCATCTACATATGTTTCACACCTATCTAGTCTATTTTCTATACATTTATCATTTGCCTATCATTATTGTGCCCTCATCCACCCTTACTTCCATGTACTCTCCTTGTCTCAAAATTATCATTTTACTATAGCATTCAGTTATGAGTGATTGGTTTAATCCCAAGGTACAAAATAATAATCCCAAAATTGAAATATTCAAATTCAAATTTCAACTTTCTTATCATTTTCAACAAGTCTTTATATGTTGACTAGCATACATTTTATGTGTCAATTTGCTATGTTATTGTATTCAAAGATATTCAAGGTACATTTAATTTAATAAGTATAGGAGAACAATTAGAGAATTTTTTATTTGTTAAAAGGAATAAAGAATCAAATCCATGTCATCATATATGTCATCTACATGTCTATATATGTTGTCTTGATATCACTCATCATTATTAACCTAGACAATCAAAGAGGTTTGACCTAGGAGAACCCATTCACGTATTGATTCGCTAAACTCCTAAACAATGTCTTTAGACACCACCTTGACAAAATCAATTATTTGGAAGATGAAGGTAAATAAGTTTTTAAGTGTATATATTACCATATTCATCTCATGTAATACATATTATAAATCAAGTCTACAATTTTTTAAATCAAACTCAAAACACTCAACAATGAATTGTAGTTTTGTGAGATGATATGAAACCTAATACAATGATCATATAGTGGTAATTAAGTATTTGACAACGAGGAATTGATTATGCACAACTTCAACACTAGTATTTCATCGTTAGTTTTAAACTAAGTACCTCTCTCCATCATATTAGTTTTTGTGTGTATTTGTTGTAATTAAATATGTCTTATAATATAGGTTAATTTGTGCAAATTGATTGTATATATTTAACTAGCCTAAATTTATGTAAAGGGGAATTTAGTCCCTTACATTTTTGGTGAACCCCTTTCCCTACACTCCTTGGGGTTTTACCTTAAGATTTTCCCTTCTAAATTAGGATTTTTACATTTAATTTCTTAAATGTTATGTCTTATTTTCATATCTTAGGGTCTAATTTAATTCTCTTATTAGGGCTCCATAGCCTCCTCTTGTTTTATAGTTTGTGATTCATTGTGTGACATTGTTTTTGCCCACCCTATCCACTCTTAGATGTGCCTCTAGGATTTACTTTTAGATTTGACTTATAACTATTTTTTACGTTATATAATTTAAAAATAATTTATGTTGTTTCCTCTTTCTCTCTCACACACTTAGCCATATTTTTTATTTATGCCACAATATGCCCAAGGTCTAAATATTCCTTTGTGAAGGAGTGCTCATTTAAATCATAACATGACTACTCAATCCAATAATGTTGAGGTTCATTATGATGCTCATATTGAGAACAATCTAAAAGATCATGAAAATAATATTATGACCATTATGCATATATTTAAGTAAATGAGATATTTCTCTTACTAGCTAATTACTTATTATTGCACTCGTAAATGCACAATCTCCTTAATAATTAGCAACTCTTTTAAATATCAAACATCAGAGAGTCTTGCACTTGGCATGGATATTCTTCATAGTAATGATGTTGTGTTGGTTTCTTCTAATGGTATATCCTCCCATCCTTCATCTTTTGTTAAACATTATCCTCCCATAGTTGTCACTTTTTTGGTTGCTACCACTTGTGTGTTCTCACTCCTAGTGTCACACATACCTATTTTATACCTACTTCTAATGAAGTGTTTACTTTGTACCTTCATTAGTGTTCCACACATCTCATCAATTTGTGTGCACATAGCTACTAGTGTTATACCTCCTTCCCATCCTATGTCTCACACTATTCCTCCCTCTCGCCCCATGTCCACTCCACTTTATAATGTGATTCCTCCTTACATGACCATGATATTTTCTTTCATCACACATCCTCATTATGCTTCATATATCGTCTCACACACTTATAACACCACTATTATCTCTATTTCTACCTTGGATAAATTATTCAAAGATATGGCTAATCTTAAGAAGCAAGTGAGTGATATGCTTAATAACAAATGTTTTATCATATGCAATCATCCACATCACATACCACTTGCTTTTAAATTTGTTAGACATTTATTTCCTTATTGGTTTGGTGTACCAATATTTGAGCTATATAGTTGAAAAGGTGATCCTAGTGTTCATTTACGATTTTCAATGTGACATATTTAGATTTTGTATACAAGGATAAGATCTTCACTAAGTTATTTTGAAGAACCCTAAGAGATTGTGTTATGCAATAATATTTTGATGAATTAGTCACCACTTTTTAAAAACATTTTCACATCAATGTGGGCTTGAAATAATCATAAGTGATTTGACTAAGTGTCTGAACTGGTTTACAATTTCGTTGAGGAATCAAAATTGCAAAAACCGCCCCCATGAAGAAAATTTTGGGTTTTGGGGGGTTTGAACAAACTTAGGGTCCAAACGAACCCAAAAAGGGTTTCGCCCAAACCCCTTTCGAAAATCCCTATTAAATGTTGAGTCCCTAATTTTTCATGTTTTCTGAAATAAAAACAAAAAGAAATTTTGAAAAAAGGAAAGTTCGCTCGAACCCCCCTTCTCCCCCTCTTGCACCAATTTTTTGCAAAATTTTTCCCTTTGAAGCTCAGGTTGAGGATGAAAATGGAGGAGACTTCACAAACCCAACTAGATGATGGTAGTACTTGGAACGAGCTATCCATCGAATATAATTTTAATATGTTTTGGTTTTATTATGTATTTTATTTTTTAGTTTGATTAAACATAGGCTTTTTACCGAAAATCAAGCTCTTTGTTTTGCACATGTGGAAAAATAGAAGATTATTAAAAAAAATTAAAAAATATCAGTGCACTAGATACTGATGTCCTTGATCCAACAGAAAAAATTGAATTTTGATACATACAAAAAAAGTTATGCTTTAGCCAGTGAATCATGTCTAAATTGTAAAAGGTTTGACTTTGAAACTTAATTAAGAAAAAATATTCAATGAAATGCTATGAAACCAATTCCATGCACTAGATATCACAGTTATGAATCCAAATTCAAAAAAAATAGAATTTTATCCTTCATAGAAAAAAAAGTTATGTGTTAGCCAGTGACGTCACTCTTTAAAAATGGTGTTTACTATTAAAAATTGGTTTTCAAAGGAGATGGAAAAAGAAGTGCAATTTGATTCAAAAAAAATTGAAAAAAAAAATATTTAGAATCTATAGACAAAATGTCACAAATCACAAGTTTGCATCATCTTCAAATTCCTCACGGTTTAGCCGCTATAAGTGCCCAAAAGTGAAGATCTAGTTAAAAAAAAATTGTTCAATGTCCAGTTTGGCCAAGAATTGTAAACCAGTATTGTGGGATCACCCAATTTAGAAGCAATGAACCTATAAATGACTATTTTATTATTTTTCAATCATTATGTGGTAAACTTAAGCATCAATTTAATGATGGCGAGCTCAACATTATATTTCTTGAAGGACTTATTCATATCATTAATAATAATATACACTTGAGTAACTTTCCTCATTTTAGAGACATAAGCACTTGCATAAAGAATTCTAAGGTTAAATTACTTGCATATAATATACTTAAGTAAGGATCATCATCATCTTCTACATATTTTTATGTTAGAATTGTGAATAAACATGAAATGAAATATCAAACAATGAACAAAAACACCTTCCATGCAAGGTATAAGGAAAGCTAAGTGCGGAAACAACTCTCCTAACGTCAAAACCTCAAGGAAGAATGCAGAGATACTTTTAAAATTTACAATTACAGTCCAATTAAGATACACTTGAAAGCAATAACAAAAACATAGAATATAACATACACAGATGAACACCAGATTTACGTGGGAAAACCCTTACGGGAGAAAAACCCATACAGGAGAAAAACCCACCACACCAAGAAAAACCCCTTTGTATTACAGTAATGAAATTGCATACAAAGTACGGGCTTCACTCTCTCTGATGTCAATTTACAACAACATTCACAATGATCAACCTTGCTACAAAACACTCCAGTTACAATACACTAAGAATTACATTCACTAATCACTCATCGAACTGTTCATCCAACTGTCCATGCAACCATCGAACCGAACAACATCTGCTATTCCTGAGTATATCCATGTCATCCCTATCTGTCGAACTTCCTCTCAATAATGGCCGCAACAGTCCAACTGTTAGCTGTTCCCATTCGACTTCTCTGATTGGTCGTAGACTCACCACATAGGATAGTCATCACTCAGTCAAAGGCATTCAAAATGTATTCGCATGTCGGTGAGACACTAATCATGTCTCCCCAATGCCACAAAGCCAGATCATCATTATCGCCAAGAGTCTTCACTATCGGCAAGATGTTATGCCGAGTTCACAAGCTGTATCGACCTCAGCATTCTCATCGGTGAGATAATCGCCATTCGATGAGACATCACACCGAAGTTCCAAAGTCACATAGATGTTAGCATTTCTATCAACAAGACTATCATCATTCGCCAAGAGATCACACCGAGCCTTCAAGTCATACCAAAAAGAACACTCATCGGCAAGACTTAGGCTATCGCTGAGACGTTACTCTGAATGTTCACACCTTTTGCCGAAGACTTCAGTCACTAGGAGTTTCAGCGAAGACACTCAATAACAAACATACAATGTCGGCAAGACTTACTGCTATCACCAGGAGATTACACCGATGTTCATACCTATCGGCAAGAGAACCAACCATCGGCAAGACTTCTTACCAAGGCTTCCATGTTACCCCAATGAGCATCGATGAGACAAACATATGTCACCAAGAGTTCATAGTGAAGCCTCCGTGTTACCCCGAAGACTCCAAGTGAATACTTATCGGTGAGACTTTCCATATCAATAAGACTTCATACCGAAGCAATCCTTTCGGCCAAGGGTCTCCCTAACACCGCTTGTCCCCAGAGTCTCCCCGATATCCGATAAGAATGGCCTATCGGCCAGAGATCTCCCTGAGCGATGAGAGATAGAAATTGTCACATCGATCAACATGTCATAGCGATAGGCTCCATTCGGAAATACATCAACAAGGTCTCAGCGACTTGAACATTTCAAAAGGTTTCACAGCTGTTAGTCGGCCAGACACAATGAAGGTCATACCGACTTTTCTCTTCCAGAGGTTTCAGCCTGTGAGATTGAGGCACATATTTCCAACACAAGGGAGTTACAAATAATGATTTGTCATATCTTCAACAAGAAAATACTTATATCATATCTTCAATAAGAAAATACTTATAGAATGAACCTCAAGAATCTTCAAAGAGATTGTGAGATAATATAATGAGAGTGAGTCCTTTAAAGGAGCAACCCTAAAAGATAAATAGATTAGATTGTGACAAATGTCAACATCCTATGTGATGAGACAAAATGATCTAATAAAAGCTCACTCTAGTTAACAGAAAAAAGCACTCCTAAGTTTAGCTTAAGTGCATGAAATTAATTAGCCTAATAACCAATTAAAGATTAATTAATTATTAGTTGATTCATTATTACTCTAACATCCCCCCTTAACATTGACTTACGGAATAGCTAAAAAACCTAAAAAACTAATTTATAAAAAGCAAAGAATGCATGATGGGTCCCGATAAACAAGGCTTGATGAGGTACCCATGTACAAACAATCTAATCTCTCACAAATTGAGAAAAAAGGGAGAAAACCGGATGGGAAAAACTCCTCTCCAAAAGAGAAATTCAAGTAAAGGATTGAAAAAACTCTTAACCAATGTCCCAAAAAGAATAGGAACATGAAAAACATCAATGAAACACGAAGAATTCATAGACAACAGTTGAATGATGATTGTTATAGTACTAAAATGAAGAACCTTTTGTAAAGAAGATGATGATTAAGATCAAGAAGATAAGAATTTGTATGAGTTCCCCAATTGACACTACTCAAATCATATGGAAAACAAAGGAAAACACTAGAAGTCAAAGATATAAATGGCACATGAATTTGCATGAGTGACCCCAACGAAACTACTCAACCATGCAAGTTGTGAGTTGAAAATGCAATTACCAATAGTCTAAAGAACATTGATCAATTGAAAAAGGTTGTCTCCAAAAATAGGAATACAAGAGTTTCTATATGGTAAATGCTCCATCTCATTGAAATGTAAGGGTAGCCAATTGATGCATCCACCTAGTACATAGGAACACAAACTAGATACATAGATCACTCTAAAAATGAACCAAGTATTAGCACCAATAGTAGAAACCCTCCCATAATGTAGAAAGGGAGAGAAAAGATAGTTCAACTAAAATTGTGTGTCACCAAGAAGTGCATGAAGGAGAAAAAAGAAAATTTGAATGTGCACATGAAAGTACCTACAATAAAAAGGGTGTGCAAACCAGGGCACACACATGCATGAATCACTGGGATTCGATGATGTCATGGAAGGAACACCCACTTGAAAAATGTGTGATGGAAAAAAAAAAAGGCCTCTGCAACTCCCCATGACACTTTATAACATAGTGTGAGTACAAAAGGCACAATAGGATAGGAAAAATATCCAAAAAATACACACCATAATGGTACTATATCTTAGTGCATCTACAAAAGAGAAATTGCATGAAAAGATTCTCAAAATGCCCAAATAGGATAAAATGTTGGAAATACATAAAGAACAACCAAAAAAAGTCATCCCACACAACACATCAAGTTTATAGGAGCTAAAATTTCCAAGTAATCCACCAAAATGTGAAAACACAAAAGAAAACTAAATAAAATGTACCTAGATAAAAATCTATAAAATTTGCATAAATAGTTGTGAAGATCTTTGAAAGACCTTTCCAATGCTACTAGAATCACAAAAAATGGGTCAAAAGTTGTGAGGTTGAGAGTGAAAATAACACATCTAACTTTTCCAAGTAATAAAATATACCAACAATAAAATCTAAGGAAAAAACAGCGCCATTAGATAGTTCTCGGAACTAGCTTTTTGATGATATCTTATTTTCCCAATTTCGATAATTGAGCGACAAGTTATCACAATTTTCTCAATCTTGTTGAAATTGCAAAAAAATAGCCTGTAGGGGTTGGGTGTTGGTTGCCCATATGACCCTGGGGTAGCTGATTTTTTATTTTTATTTAAAAAAAATCAATGAAGATTTTAGATTTTCTCTTATAACCCTAGTTGAGGAAAATACTCAAAAATCAAGAAGAGGTTTGTTGAATCCACGCTTTGATACCATGTTAGAATTGTGAATAAACACAAGAATCGAGATCAAGTAATAAACAAAAACACCTTTCATACAAGAGAGTTACAAATAATGATTTGCTATATCTTCAACAAGAAAATACTAACAAAATAAACCTCAATAATCTTCAAGGAGATCTTGAGATAATACAATGAAGGTGAGTACTTTATAGGAGCATCCCTAAATGATAAAGAGATTAGATCATGACAAGTGTTGTCATCCTATGTGATGAGACAAAATGATCTAATAAAAGCTCACTTTAGTTAACATAAAAAAGCACTCCTAAGTTTACCTTAAGTGCACAAAATAAATTAGAACAATAATCAATTAAAAATTAAGTAATAATTAGCTAATGCATGTGTGATAGGACGAAATAGAGTGTTAGAAATCAACAAGCCAAAAGAGTGCAAATAAACAATTAAAACAACCTACACTCAAAATTAGCCTAAGTTGGAAACAAAACAAGACAAAGCCACAAAATGGAACTTTATACCTTGCGTTGAGTCGATCCTTTGGTTGGCCCTTCGATCTTTGACGTGTATGCTCCTTGGATGGAAAGATGCAAGCTAGATGAGGATGTGAAGATGGATGCAAGTGGATGAAAATGTGAAAATGGTTAAGTAGAGGTTGAGAAACAAAACTGCAAGAGTTTGGCTAGCACAAATGATCTCCCCAAAATGAGAGAAAAGAGGGGGTATTTATAGGATTTTTGGAAAATCCTAGGGGAAATGGGCGGTTGAGATTGATCCACCAAATATCAAGATGTAGGGCTAAGGTGAGTTGAGAACTCACAAGCCCTCACATCTTGACATGTGGCATGTGATATAGCCCTAAAAGGTGAAGTGGACATGAGGTGGAAGGATAGGACATGACATGGAGAGGGGTACAAAGTACCTTGGGATTGGACAAGATCTCCTCATAAAGGAGGTACTTGTCCCCATGTGGGTGAGAGGACAAGTGGGGAATTAAAAATTCCTCAAATATCCTTATGGGGAGATGGGAAAGAATTTTAAATTCCAAAGGGTGCATTGGGGGATTAAAAGGTGAATTAAAAATTCACATGGGGAAGAGAGGAGCCTAGGATAAATAAAAAGGAATTAAAAATTCCTTGGGGGATGGGGAGAGTTGACTAAAGGGGGTGATTAGGATTGTGCAAGTACTTGATTAGATTAATTAATGAAGATTAGAGAGGGTTAGGTGGCTAAGAGAGATTAGAGGCCAACTTGCAAAAGTTGGAGGATGTGACACATCCTAATCAAGGGATTAGGCATGTGCACATCCTAATGATGAGATTAGAAGAAGGATTAAGATAAGATAAAAAGATGGAGGATGTGACATGAGGAGGAATTAAATAAATGTGATATTTATTTAATTCAATTGATGGAAGGAGGATTAAAGAGATAAGGTATTATTGATTAAATACCTTAGGGATTTGGCAGAATTAAAGCTATTAATTAAATAATAGCAGTATTACTTAATTAATGAAAATAAGATGAAAGAGGATGAATTTGGATAAATTAAGTGTCCAAATTTAGACATCTACAACATGATTATTGAAAAAGGTTGAACATTAATGTATTCCGGTTTGCCCCCTTAGTGCCAAATAATATATTTAAAAAAAATAAAAAATCTTATCCTTCAAAAATTTTAAAGTATAGTGATTTTCAAAGAGTAATGATCTCAAGGAGATAAAATAAAGTTCTCATCAATATTCCTACTTTAAAACAAAATTCTCCTAATAAATTTATAAAGTTACAATAACATTTAGACATTGTGCTCAAAGTTTATTGATCTCCAATTCAATTGATCTTCTTCTTAATCCTTCATTGGATCCTAAAAAAATAATTCACAAGAACTATAATGAGCAAGCATTTTGTAATTATTATAGAATCAAGGAACATTATACTAAATCTTTCATGGATTTCAGGCATAAGATATAGGATATTATTGACATTAACATGATTTATATTGAATTTGCTAATGATAATGGAATTTTTTTAGTTGTACCTATAGATTAAAACTTTAAAATTTATACCAACTTGTTCCCTAGTCATGTTAAAATTTTGGAAATATTAGAGTCAATCACTATAGACCATAATATTTTAGATGATCATTTTAATGAATCTACATTAGATAAAAATGATTTTGTAGGAATGACACATTCTCAAGATATGTCATCTTCCTCACATGGTACTCCACTAATTATATTTTTTTATGAGAGGATCCCACGGGAAAATTGTTATCGTCCATTATTTGTGATAGGTGAAAATGCAAGCTAATATCATTTGTAGCATCCTTATATCTATGCCAGAAATTAATACATCATGTACACTAAGGAGTTCATAGTTTCTAAACATTTGAAGCAAAAATCTTACACCCATTCAAGAGTACATCCTTAATATCACTCATAGATTATTGATTCACACTTTGGGTTGTATTATCTTACCTCTTAAGTTTGGAGCTAAGAGATTACAAATATTATTCGATGGTATTCATGCATTTGATATATTTTCTATACTACATGGTAGACCTTGGTTGGAACACTTAGGGATTTGTACCTTTCATTATGTGTAATTTTTTGTATGACAATAGAGTTGTAAATACTACATGAAATTCATATGATCCTCTTAGGGAATTAAGTTGTTTAATTTTAGATGCTTACTTTGTTACTCCCAAGTAACCTCCATATGAAAGTGAAAAAAACACTTAGAAGCACAAAAAGAAACATAAAGAACAAAAGATGGTAAAAATCAGGTAAAAAATGCACCATTTATTCCAAACCAATAAATTGTAAAACCTAGTGTTTCATGCCAAGAAAACTACTACATGGATTCCAAACACAAGTATTATGGTGCAACAAATTCCAAATATGTTTTTAAAACCACCTCTAAATATATAACTTTCTTTTTTTAATAAAGAAATGCATAGTGTTTCACATATTAATAATGTGTTTAGAAATCTAGTGCAATTTGTATCAAGAGGAATTTTGGTGACTAAAGTTGTGGATCCCAAATCCCTAAAGGCTAATCTTCTCCCAAGCAACAAGGGTGTCAAAATTCATAATAAAACCAAGAAATTATGTTCAATTCAGGTAATAACAAACTAATCGTTGAGGTGGGTAAAACCTCCTACACTTTTGGATATGCTAAATTAGGGGGGCTTCTATAAATTCTACAAAATATATCAATAGGGAAACTAAGCACTTACCCTAACACAAACCATACCCATTGTATAGTGCACCTATATTTTGGTTGTCACAACATGCCTATATGTTGGTTTGAGTGTTTCAAGGTCAAGCACTTGATTAAGCAAACAAACCACCACACTAGTTGTTTGGAATTATTTTAATGATAACCCCTAATGCTATTTTATGGATTCAAACATGGAAATGAGAACACACTATATCAAATAAAATGGAAAGATGATTAAACTAATTTATTTTAGTTATGTTATGGGATGATTGGAGGGGTAGAATTAGCAACAAAATGGTTCCTATATCCAATTAGGCAACATAATTATTGAATTAATACAAAAACCTATAATAATTGAAACCAATGGTGATACCTTAATGAAGATACCGCAAAAGATTGTCTTCCAAAATACATAGGCAACCTACATTCTACACATACATTCACAACTTAGACAAAATATGTTTGCAAAATATAAATGAGTCTACTTAATAATCTGTGAGCATACTCATACATTTCCTTTATTATCCTAAAAATATACCTCACAAAAACTTTGCAAGGATTTTATAGTCATTTGGTTGGACAACTAATTCACAACCTATCTAGAAATGCACACCATACACAGGGAGACACTCAATCAAGATCAATTATGTATTTAAGCATTCTCTCTTCAAATGTTACAAATATTTATTATAAATTTGGGATGAACCCAGATCATTACATTATCAAAATGTTATACCCAAAGCTAGAAGATTTGAAACCCTGAGGCTTCTTGTAGATATTTTTCTTCTCTTAGCTTTGCAGCTACTCTATTTTCCTCTTTTCCCTCCTTCAAAAATAAAAATATGGAAATATATAAAAAAAATATTACAAATATAGTCCCTCATGGATGGGTGACACATGTGAAGCCCACATAGGTAAATTTCAACCATCTTCAAGATATTGCAACCTTTATTAGAGTAAATCAAAGTCTAACCTCCCACACCAATCACTAAGGAAAATCTCACAAAATCCATTAGAATGGAGGTCATGAATACCATTAGGAACTATAGTTTCAACCACTACATTAATGGTTGCATGGACCATTTTCTTTCTATACCATTGCATGTGAATAAATGTCTTTATGGTGAACCATTAATAATGTGTTGGAAAATCACATTGGATGGTTGTAGGACCTCAACAGATCATTAAAGGTGCTCTAGGCTATGTAGGAGTGGTGTGCCACATCAAATTTTCCTTTGACACACTCTATTGCACTTTAAAAATTAAGAAAACCCACCCACAACCTATTTGTGGAATATTCTAACCTTACAAGAACCATGTTGAACTTTAGCATATTGATTGTCATGGACTCTTGGTGTCTTTGGTTAAGGTGTTGTTTATGATATCCCATTGAGAGAATGTGTTTCTCTTTGGTTTTTAGTATTGATCATTTGCTTGGAGCTTCATAGTTTTGGATGTTGCATTTGAAGCTAGCATGGATTGATTGATTGTATGCTTGTGGATACTAGAGAGATTTGGATAAGGTTGGATATCTCTTATACTTAGAGATATGTGTTGGAGTGATTAATCGCTATGAGGTTTCAGCAAAAAGTCCAAGGAATCTACAACTAGATATGGACATGAGTACATTATGGACCTGATGTGAAGGTTTCCCTTCTTGAAATCATATATTGATTGGTGTTATATACATAGGAAAATATTGTATCCTAGTCTTGGTATACTTGGTAGGTGAATGATATTAGGGGTGTTAGCTTCTTGAATGTATCAAATGCATTATTTAACCATATATTATCCTCTCATGTGCATTAATAGTGATTTATTATCTATGAGGGATTTTTGAGAAGTAGGTGCATAGTTTTATGAATTTCCATTTTTCTCCTTGTGCTTTGGTCTTTAGCTATGGTAATAGATTTGATAATTCTTTTGGAGAGGAACAAGAAATAGTTTTTATCTTTGGACATATTCCTTTTATTATGGGAATGATTATTTTTTTAATCTACCTTTAATTTGAGAGGTCTACATCTATTGTTGCCATATTTTCACTTTGAGTTGAATGGTTAGGTGTTGATATCCTTCCAATTTGGGACCATTCATGGAGATATTACTTTACACAACTTGGCACATGTTAGTGTTGGTACAAGGGCATGGTTTGATTTGTAGTTTCTCTACTCCTTGGTATATTATCTTCTTCCTTAAGGTTCTTATGTCCATGGATTTAAGGTTTGTATGGATTCAAATGGTTTTTTACCATTAATTTTTAGAAATAATTTGATAGCTCCTTGATCTGTTTCTTGATTTTTTTGGAGGACTTAGGATATTTTTTAGAGATTGGTAATGAGAGATGTTTAATAATGATGTATTTTTCATATAATTATATGTTTCCTCAAAACTATATGATAGAGGAGTTAGTCACATCCTTTATGTGTGTGTTATATGTGGAATTGTTAATACCTTGACCTAGTTTTCAAATTTGACATTACCCATGCAATGGGAATTATAGAATGTATATGTGTTCTAGATATGAGGGGCAAGCCTCTTTTGGACTAGTTACACTTTACTAAAATGTTAAGTTGCTTCCTAGGTTTTTGTCACATGTATAAGTGTGTTGTTACCTTAGAGATTTATTTTTGTAGCATGATGGATATATAAGGACTTGATTATAGATTTTGGGTTGATATGTTGATGGCATGGAGTTCTACCTATGATAGATTGTATGCCCTAGTTTGATGTATGAGTATATAAGATGAGCTAGCAACTTATTGTGGTTGTTATTAGATGACCTAGCAACTTTAGGTTGTTATTCCAACTAGTATGAATGAGGTATCCACTTATATACATTTTATACCATTTGAATTTGGTGCTTGTATTCATATATAGATTGGTGCAAATTTGTATGGTTGCTTATTAGGTTCCTACAACTATGATTACTCTAATGTGGATTTGTTTAGAAAATTAGGTCTAACATTGATCTAGTGTTTGAGTCTTGGAAATCTACATGTTATCTTTAGTTTCCTTTATTTTACATGTTTTTGATTATGGAACAAACAGGTTTTAGAGGAAACCCAAAACCTTTAACAGTAAGAAAGCATAAGATAGAACATTAACATAGCACAGACAAAAAATAGGACATTTCCCACAAAGAGATACATAGAAGAAAACCTGGGCAGAACAGACAAAAAACCATCAGAAAACCACAAAATAATCGGCCACTAGGCCAGGTTTCGAAGAATCTATGCCGCTTCCTACTCTAGATTGTTCATGTTGAGCGCAAACTTCTTGATCTCCTGGATGTTGACCAATGCTTGGTCAGCCTTTCTTTTCAAATTAGCTCTGGTCCTGTTGCTTGGTCCCCCACTATCTGGCTGCCCTTCCTCATTGTCCAAGTCAAGAAAAACAATAGTTTTAACCTGATGGGCTTTTTCCATATTTTCCACCATGGTGTTCATGGTCTGTGTAGTTGATTTTAAAATTTTATGGTTCATGATTAACACTTTGTGGAGCGAACTTTTAATATTCCTCAATTGTTCCTCCATATCCGTCTACTTACCATCGTGATTTCCTTTCAAATCCTGTAATTCCTCCACCATTTTCTTGAGGCATTCCACCATATACTTCTTCTCCTCTTCGGTCCACAACCCAGTAGCCTGACCACTTCCACTTCCTCTGTTATTATCCTCCATGGCTTTCTCCATTTTGCTACTCATGGCTCTTTGGTTAAGCTTAATTTCCTTGGTTTCAAAAAATGCCCATCTCATGAGCCTAAAATTATCCACCACACCATTGCGGGCAATAGCAAGCACATCAATGGGAAATTCTCGTTCCTCCTTAAAATAGTGATCCCTTGCCTTGAGGTCCATAGGGAAGCGGGATCTCTCTTCTGTCTGTCACAGGATAGCTGGAGTACTCAGACAACAACTCTGATTGTTGTTCCTCATCATTAACATCATAGGAGGGGTCCTTCGACATTTTTCTCTTACCCTTTTTCAAAGAAGAAACCCTAGGTTTACTCTTATCCTTGTCATCAGCCCTGACCTTAGGTGATTGGGGAGGCAGAGCTGACATAGCTTTAAAATGATCATAAATGAGGACAAGCAAACCTTCATGAAGGATAGGATACCTACTAGGGTTGTGTCTATGGTTTTTCAGACTAGTATTCAGAGAAGAAGCCAGATAAAAAGGAAATGAGAACCTAACCTGGTGCTTGAAATGATTTAGCAGGACGAAGTGATACCCGAAGACTCTGGTATAATGCCAATCCAAAGTGGCATATTCCATTAACACATTCAGAACCCTCCTCCAATGCGAAACAATACTATCTGTGTTGAAGTAGCTTCTAGAGGTCCTACGTAATTCCTCCTTCTCCACCTCCGACTTGGGGAACTTGCTAACAACTTCATCAGACTGCTTCTTGTTCCTATAGAATTTAATGCCCTTTGTAGATAGACCAATAACCTCAACAATCAACTGTTCATTGATAGTAACATGTCTGTCGAATAGGTTAATCTCACCATTATGCCAATCTTTCTCGAAAACCCTCATAACCTCTAGGTCCCAACCATGGAGCTTTTCAATGTAAATAGTAATGCCACCATTCTCCAACTTCTTCCATAGCTTAGAATTGCTTTTCAACTGCTCACTACTAATCGGTTCCACTCTGTGACTTTCGCCACCCATCGTTTCACCAGCAAGAAAGGAATAGTCCAGAAGGCTATGGAAACAATCAACTAAAATGCCCAGAAAGCATGCGAAGTAAATCACATGCAACCGGGGGATGATATAATTATCCCTCGGCCAACTCACAATAATAATTAAAACACAGTCCCAAGACTGCAGAGGAGGACACTCAACCATCATTCGAAAGAATGGGAAACTACACCTGCTTGTGGGTACGATCATATGTTATCAGAGCTTTAACGTCAGCCTCCAACTCATCCTACCCCTGCTAGATCACCTTACTCAGAGCCTTGACACCTTTGTTGGCAAAGAAATCCACCATCGTGTTTATCTCGCGGTAAACATGCTTTATGACACTTTTTTCAAAGGTATTAATTATTTCCTTAGAGAGATCAATCCAATTTTGTATTGACCATGAGGATTTATGGCATCCCTTTAAGCATTGGATGATATTGTTCGAGTCACCTTCAATCCAGACATATTTAAACTTTAATTGGTTAGCCAGTTTCAATGTCTGGAAAACACCCGAGGCTTTTGCCACATGGTTGGTCTAAGTGCCTAAAGGAACTGCCATAGCCGCAATAAAAGCATCATTTTCATCCCTTATCACCCCACCACACCCGGCAGACCTAGGATTTCCCTTGGCCGTACCATAAAAGTTGATTTTGACCAGCCAAGGGGGGGAAGACTCCAGCATATGCCATCTCTAGGGTCCTTAATGCTTTTAGACATATTGAAAATTTCCACATTGATCTTCTAGGCCTCCACAATTCTACAATCATACTCCTGCATACTGACCTTACCTTTGCCATTCAACTTCTTGTTAAGAAAATTAAAGTTTTCACCCACAGCTCTAGTTATCTTACCAAACACCACTTCCTCTGAGAGAGTAGCATCTCTAAATATTGTGTTATTGCATTCTTTCCATAAACCCTAGGAAAGGTGAGGAAAGATATAATTCCAGAGTAGATTCAGGGCCCAATTCTTTGAGGGGGCTTTCCATTGTTTATAAAAATCCACAATAGTTCCAAGAAAAACCCAGCTAAGATCCCACATTCAAAGAATCCTACACCATATGGCATGAGCAAACAGACAAAGAAGAAATAGATGAGAAGAGGTCTCAGCCTCAGCATAGCACAGATAGTACCTGTTAGGAAAGGAGAACCCCCTCTTATGAAGATTATCATTAGTAAGCTGCTTATTCTGAAGAAGGATCCAGACAAACAAATTAACTTTCGGAGTAAGGTTGTTCACCCACACCTTATCCCAATCATGGACATCAATGCCAAAGTAACAAGAGGCAACAAAAGAAGAAACATAGTAGGTACCAGAGGATGAAAGCTTCCAGATCAAAGTGTCCTCCCTCCCTTGAGAATTGATCTTAATAGAATTAAGAAGAACCTGTAGAGGTTGAAGAGCCGGACTGATAGCAAATATCTCAACCCACTGATCAAACCTCCAATAATCCCCAACCAACCAACCAAACCTGGACTTGCAGTCCTCCATATCGATACTATAGATAGGATTATTACACAGACACTCCTTTCCAATCCACTTATCTTCCCAGAACTGAATTTTCTGCCCATCACCCACCTTCCAGAAAGCTTCTTTACCAGCTAGGTCTCTAGCTTTAATGGTATTGTTCCAAAGAAAGGATCCAAAGGGAAGGTTCTGAGAATTGAGGAAATCTTGAAGGGAATTAACCTCCCTCAAGTATTTGCTTCGCCAAATAGAGTTCCACTCCCGAACATTCACAAAAGTTCTCCAATCTTGCTTAGCCAGGAGTGCTTTATTAAACACTCTAATGCTTCTAAGGCCAAGGCCTCCGAGCTTCCTGGGTCTACACACTCTCTCCCAAGCCACCAACGAAATTCTCTTCTTCTCCTCCACCCCCGACCAGAGGAACCATTTCTGGATCTTTTCAATAATATCAGCAAACTTAGCAGGAATCTTGAACAAACTGAGAGCATAAACGGGTAGATTCTGAAGAGAATCCTTAAGTAACAAAACTTTTTCGGCTTGACTCAAAAGGGCACCTTTCCAACCAACTAACTTCCTGTTGAATCTATCGACCAAAGTAACCCAAAAGGAATCTGGAGGTTTGGACCCTAAGGGAAGGCCCAAATAGAAGAGCGAAGGGGATGAACACCACAACCAATGATGCTAGCAATCTTCCTCTATCTATGCTTAGGGGTATTAAAAAAAATAGAGGGAACTTTTAGTCCTATTGATCTTTTGCCCCAAACCCTCCTCATAAAGAACATGACAACTCCTTACAACACGGGCTTCAGCAACAGTAGCACTTCCCATTAGCATCGTGTCGTCCACAAACTGCTGGTGTGAACAGACCAGGTTAGCCGAGGAGGGTTTTAGACCTTTCAGGCTACCTTCAGTCACTTTTTTATGCATAATCCTCCCAAGGCATTCAACCATAAGGGTAAAAAGAATAGGGGAGACAGGATCCCCTTGTCTGACCCCTCTTAACACTTTGAAGAATCGAGAAGGAGACCCATTTATAATCACCGAGGTGCTTGTGGTAGAGATCAATTCCCATATCAATTGTAGAAATCTTTCAGAAAACCCAAAAGCTTGTAAGACTTTAATAATAAAAAATCAGCCCACCCTGTCATAGGCCTTAGCCATATCCAGCTTAAGCAAGAAGCCTTGGCTTTTCGAAACTTCAAGGGAGTGGATATTCTCATGAACTGTAATTATTGAGTCCAAAATTTGTCTGCCTGAAATAAAACCACTATGTTGGGGAGAAATCGGCAAAGGGAGAACCCCAATCAACCTAGAAGTAATCACTTTAGAAATAATCTTATAAAAGGAGTTGCATAAGCTGATAGGATGGAAAGAGTCAAAGGAGTCAGCTCCAGGGAATTTAGGTATTAGGACGACGAAGGTAGCATTAAGCTCTTTCAACAGTTTTCTAGGCCCAAAGAATTCTTTAACAACATTCATTATATCATCAGCAACAATTTCCCAGAAGAATTGGAAGAAGAACATAGGGAAGCCGTCAGGGCCAGGGGCCTTATTACCTTTGAAAGAGAAGACAACCTTCCTAACCTCATCCTTTTATGGGATAGCTGTCAAGAGCTTATTATGTTGATCATCCAAGGCATTAGGAATGACCTCAATAAGGGTGTTATGAGCCTCCACATTCAAGTCTTCACCCGCAGAAAGAAGGTCAACAAAGAACTAGATAGCTTCACCTCTAATCTCTTCCTCTCTCTCAATTTTGACCCCATCTTTCATAATATAGGAAATATGATTAGAAGCCCTATGTTTCATGGTAGTCAAATGAAAAAACCTAGTGTTCTTATCCCCATCAGCAAGCAAAGCACATCTTGATCTCTATTTCCAATAAACCTCTTCCTTCGAGATAATATTATGATATTTAGAGAGAATTTCATTTTCCTTCAGGAGGATATCCCCAACATAACCAACTCTCTGGATACAGTCCTGAATATCCCTTAAGTCATGTTGAATGGTAGCTTTTGACCCAAAAATATCCCCAAAAACCTCCTTGTTCCAAGTCTTAATCCTAGATTTGACTTCACCAAGTTTCTTAGCCACTCTAAACATGGCAGTACCACAAACATTTATGTTCCACCACTCATGGATGCAATTAGAAATATTAGGATGAGATAGCCACATTTTCTCAAATCTGAAAGGAAAATTCCTCTTACCAGACACAGAATCTGCCAAAAAACTTATAGGGAAATGATCTGAGCCAATTATGGAGAGGGCATTTAACGAGCAACAATATTCCTTCAACCATTTATCCAAAATTAGAGCTTTGTCAAGCCTAACCTGAATGAGGTCATTCCCAACTCTCCTATTGGACCAAGTGTAGGTGGCCCCTTTGAGGTCCATATCATGCAAGCATTGGGAATTGATAAAGTGCATTAAATCCAGCTTACTATCCAACTGAATCTGAGAGCCACCAAATTTTTCAGATTCCAGCAAGGGAGTGTTAAAATCTCCCATGATGATCCAGTTCTCATTCGGAAAATAGGACCTAAAAAACTCATGTTTTTTCCAAAATTTCCTTTTGGTAGTTTTATTGTTGGGCGCATAAATATTAGACAAAATCCAACTGAAGCCATCTCTGATATGCCTAAAACAAGTAGCCACATGGTTAGCATCTCCCAGAATAGGAGTACCTTGAATACGATTCTGATTCCAAAAGGTCACCAAGCCCCCAAAGGCACCTTCCGAACTGCAACACTGCACACCACCATTCTTAAAAATCTTAATCAACTCCACACAATCTTTGGCCATTTTAGTCTCCTGAATGATAAGAATATCCTGCTTATGATCTCTAGCAAAATTGTGCAAAGTTTCCTATTTATGGAAACTGTTTAGTCCCCAAATATTCCAAGACATAAATTTCATTTTTTAGATGGAGTTCTACATAAATCCAGGATGGTTTTTTGGGTTCCACCCGCAATGTTTTGAATATATTCCTGCTCCCTGTGCCATTTAGTTGATTTTCTACCTAAACCTTTCAGCCCTCCCACATCTGCTTTGGCCCTATTTCTTGTAGAAACCCCCACTGTGTTACTCCCCTTTTTACTCTTCTTCTTCTCAACTTTAGTGTATAGGTTTTCCTCTTCTAGATCTAGATCCTCTAATCCCATAAACTCTTGGCCATCCAAAAAGACATCTGTAGCAGCAACACAATGTGATAGGGTATTACTTTCTCATTCCCCCCTTGGGAGATCCAGTAGAGATCCCAAAAGTGGATTTCACTATCTCTGGAGACCTATGGGGCTCCACCTGACCTAGAGAGACAGACTCCCTCGATCTCTCATAGACCTCTGCCCCCCTTTCCAAGCCCTGGTGTGAGCGAGAAGTATCCTCTAGACTATCAATTACTGAATCTGGGATGACACTCTGGATCACATTATGCTTTTCATCCATCCTTCCTATTCTTCTGTCATCCTTCTCCTGGGAAGCCTTGGTACTTAAGATGACCTTCGCTCTTTTAGGACCTTTAATCTCACCTTCAGGATTTATGAAGCTTTCAGATCCTATGCATGAATCCTCAACATTCCTTTTTTTAGGGCTGAAGTTACATTCTCCGCTAGCTATATGTCCTTCCTTAAATAGCTCATCACTTTTCTCCTCCTCCTGAGGCTTCTCCACAACTTTAACCTTCCACATCTTAGCCTCCTTAGGGGCCACCTTTCATTGAGTTTGGGCTTGTTATTCGGGCATTTCTTCACCCAGTGCCCAGCTTTTTTGCAAGTAAAACACACAAAGTGTAAAGTCTCAAACTCAACATTATGGGTCCATTTTCCAAGTTTTGAAACTATCTCAATCGACGAAGGGAGATCTGAGCACTGGGTAACTCCCACACAAATTCTAGAAAAAACTAGCTTCTTTCTAGATGAGGTCATAGAGTCAATGGATAGAAGTTCCCCAAATGAGCTAGCAATCCCTCTGAACACATCCTCATTCCAAAACTCCAGTGGTAACCCAGGTAAACGCACCTAGACAGGTACTACTTCAAAGGCATCATCCGAGAGGTTCATTTTTGGAGACCACTTCCTAATAGCCAAAGAGGACTTACCAATAACCCAAGGGCCCCCACACAAGACGACAAGTTTATCTTCTTCACAAGAAAAAGCAAAAGAGAAGAAGCCTTTAGGTAGGGCAACTACCTCTACTTGTCCTTTAACTCTCCATTTCTTCTTCACAAAGTCCCTGACCACATCAATATTTGGTCGTGGACCCATAAATTTACCAACCAGAGACGACTCCATTAGAGATACGTTATGGTCTATTACAGGATCATAAATCAGAATGGAAAACTTCTCACTCTCTGGTGATGAAATATTAGTAACCGGAGGAAAGAAGGATTTGGCAACCGGCTTGGTTCCAAAAAGTAAAACCCACTTCTTCTTAAGATCCTCCTGTGAATGATCCCTACGAGTTTTGTCCCCAGCTTGGTTTCCAAGGCATCCGGACCCACAAGCCCCATCCTTTGACAAAGAGTTAGGGGAACACTTACCTTTAGAATCGACCTTTCCACCTGGATCCCTACCTTTTTCTGGGCCCCAGTCCTCAAACACTACTCTCCCTTTTTCCTCATCTGCATTCTCGCCTGTCGCATCCCCATAAAGGTCATCCTCTTGTCCAAAACCAGAATCTTTTGATCCAGCCTGTCGTTGCCGCCCATAAAATTCAAAACCTCTCTCTCACCCAGCGCTCATCCTCCTCATGTTATTGATGTGGTGTTGAATCTATTTATTCAATTATTTGATATTGGAGTACTAGTCATGTTTTTCTTCTTTGAGATATCACATGTGTGAAAATATTGTGAATTATTTAATGCAAATTTTTTTTAGTTGTCTTTTCTTGATCATCTTGTTGCATTGGTAGGTTTATTGTAGTGAGATGGAGAGATGGTTATTTAGAGTGACTAATGTAGTTACTGGGTCTTGTAGCAGTTGGTATCTACTTGGAGCATGGGACCATGTTGAAGAATCAAGTAATACATGATTGGCTAAGGGATGAGTTTTTTCTCCCTTGTTGGTTATTCTTATGGGTTTATTAACAATGTATGATGTCAAGTGGAAGAATGTTAGGATCAAGATGTCATCAACATAATAAATATTATGTTATTTAATCTATTCTAACATCCTTTTTTAGGTGTCTCTAGGCACCTAGGGTGTTATTGTAAAATAATTTACAGTAATATTTCACCTATAATTTGTAAATACATTCATAAGGGATGAAGGGGTCAATTGACAATAGTAAATAATTGCTTGTGACAAAATTAATTATCTCCTCAATTTGGGCACTTGGAAAGGAGGTAAAGGTGTTTCTTGGTGTTCCATGTAAGTGGCCCTTAGCTTCCCCAAGTTGGGTGCTTAAAAAGGAGGCAAAAGATGTCTTTTGGGATGCCAAAATGAGTGACTCCTATAATGTCAAAAAATTGCATACCCTTGTAATTTCATGTTACATTTTGTGCTCACTTTGGTTTCCATCTCCTCAATGTGTTTTTATGCTCATATCATCCCTTACATTAGAATTTTTCCTCCCATGGTTTAGAGGCCTTTTCTCTTGTGGTATCTTTTTATCAAACCTTATGTTTTTCTTGTAGTTCATCCTTTCAATGACTTAAACTATGTGGAAAATAGTGCTTCACATTGACATCCATATAGCGTGCTAGCATCCATAACAATTTTTATATATAATTCATTTTTTAATATTTTTCCACTTGTCACCTTCCTAGGTTGGTAGTAACCACTCGAGATGAATTTGAACAACTTGCCAGCCTCTTTATCTTGCCTCCTTTTCTCATTTTTGAATCTACACTCTCCCTCTCACACATTAAATCTCTCTTGCACTCACATAACTCTCTCAAGCTCTCTACTTGTTAATATGGAAAAAAGGATGACCATTCTACTTGTTAATTTATACATTTCAAACTATATTACAATTTTGAGTGTTTTGTGCAAATCTTGGCTATTTTCCCACATTGATGGGTATAACCTTAAAATGACTTTTTTTCTCTAAGATATTATATATTTTTGGATCTATGAAATAATATTGTTTATATTGTTAAATAATCAAGTTTAAGACTTTAGACATGTGGAAAAATATATTTTTTGTACATTATGAAAATACAAATTATGAAACTAATAATTTAAACTTAAATTTAATGAGTTGAGATTGAAATTAAGTAATGAGTATTGCATAACTAAGAAGGACTAAGAAGCATATGTGATTTTAATTTTGACTTTGTTGATAAACTAATGTGTTGTGATAAAGGATTCAAATTTGAGATATAGATATAAAACAAAGATATTCAAAGTTTTATGTTTCCAAGGAGTAAACAATGTTGGGTAACTTGGTCCTAAACCGAGCTACACAACCCTACTTTGATTACTGCAACACTTGGGACTTTTAGGATGTGGCTTTTTGTGATAAACTTAAAATTGTTCAAGATTTTTCTTAGGAATGAGAAAAGACGGATTTAAAATATGTATACTAAGTCATATTGTACAATCTAGTCCAAGGATTGAATTGCACCATACAACATAATACTATGATAAAATATTCAAAATAAGAATTATGATATATGTGGCTAATATATAAAAAGTATAAGTGGTTGTTAGTTATGTTAACATTTTAATTTATATCTACTAAGACAACATAAAATAGAAAAAAACATGAGGATACACTTCTCTTCAAATTAGTTGGGGAAGCTCCCTTAAAAACTAAAAACTATTCCTAATCCAAAAGTTATGAACAAGATTCACAATTATGTACACTTTAGAATATCATCAATGATATTTTACATAAAAAATAACTAAAATAAAGTAAATTAAATCATGAATACTTCATAACCAAACTTTAAAGGTCTCAAAGGTTGTGAACAAGACTTGAAAGGCTCTTCTCTTACAAATGAAGTTTTTATGAATGAAATATTTTAACTAAAATAAAGTAATTAAATCATGAATGTTTTCTAACCAGCTAAAAATAGAGAACAATAAATCCACATACACAAGAATGGATTAAATAAAAAATAATTATAATAATAAAATGGTAGTGCAAATTTTCAAAAGACAAACCTTTAGAAGGACACAAAGTTACCTACTAAGATAAAAAGCAAATTGTTAATACAAAGATCAATAGTATTCTTCACTAAAATTCCCTTGATAAAACCTCAAATAAGAGACCAAATATGGGAATGTCAATCTCTATAGCATAAGCACAACTTCAACTATCATTGAAAATATATTATGTTCAAGGCACTTATTTATGTATTACAATGATTATGATTTTAAGAATTTAAAAAAAAATTGAATATACTAAATAATAAAAAATTAAAGCAACTTCTAAAAGCTTCTCAAATTTAAGAAATAAAGATACTTGGAAGAAAATATAATTCATAAAATAAAATTAACTAAAGCAACTTAAAAATATGTCCTAAAAATAGAACACCAAAAATGGACATTGCTAGAAATAATTGCAACCAAAAATCCAAAAATATTTTTTTATGCATGAGTCTTCATTATAAATATGAAAGCACCTTTTGCACTAAAACCTATTATATCCATCTAAAAAAGTTAAAGCCTTAGTACCATGAAAATCAATTGATCTAATATTTTCAAGTGAGAATTACCTCCTAGGGTTTGACAAAGTTAAAAATGCTTGTAAAACACAAAGGAAACCTAAAATTTTAAACTTGAATATATCCTAAAATATAAGCCCTCAATGAAAAATAATTAATAATTTAAACTTTGTAAACATAAGGATGTGATTACATTAGCAAATAAAGTTGTCATGGCTAAAAATCCTAGGTAGTTACAATAACATATTGATGTCAAAAATCTTGTTATTTTTCAACCTCTTACAACTTGATTGAGTAAAAGCACAAATTTGTGTCACACTTTCGACCAACTAAATAGTTTCAAGCAAAAAAAATTCGCCCTAAATAGTTTCAGGCTAAACAATTGTGCCTGAAACTGTGTGGCCTATACATGGCGCATAAATTTTTGGGCAAAACCCTTTTTCCTGAAACAACAAAACAAATTATTTCCCTTTGTTGATTTAAAATCTGACTCAATTTGCATGTATGTTTTCAACTGAAAGGGTTTCTATCAAAACCCTTTCACTCGGAACTATATATGTGGCATCCTTGTTGGTAGCCACCTCATCCTTTTTTAGGAATTTCTAAAAATTTCTACTTGAACATGATATTTCTTTAGTCAAAATGATTGTTTTCAAAAAATTAAAAAATACCCTTTTGTAGAGCTCAGAGTCACGAATCCAAATATATACTTTTTTTTAATAACTTGATTAGTTTTAATATATTTTTTATTTTAAATAATGCAAGTAGGTTGTTAAAATAAAAAAAATGAGGTTGATTAGAAATTAAAAAATACTAAAACATATTAAATTTTTTAAAAAGATATATGGTGCACTAGAGGAGAGAATTCTCTCCAAAAGGGTATAATTTTTTTGAAAATGATACAAAAACTAGACAATAGTTTTTTTTTTGATACGTAAGAGTTAGATTTATATTAAATAAAATAAAGTTTACAAACATTTGCTAATGTAAGAAATCTTCAATGCCATATTTATGCCATATTGGTTTTACTACTATTACCAGCCATGAAAAACACCCATCCAAAAAACTTTTACCCGACCACTTCAACCTACCAAATTTAAAAACCACAACCCACGCACCACTACCAACCAAACACAAAAAAGCATATGATTCAACTTTTACAAAATTTTCAAAAAAATGAGACAACAACTACTAGCATCACTACCATACCTGAACTAAACCAAGATGTGGACAAAGAAAATCCAAACCCTAAACATTCACATACTCACAGAAAACCATTGGCCTTAGCAAAGGCCTCAAAGTCCACAATCCAATCAATGTCCTTCACAGCCGTGAGCTCGAAAAACTTTTTCATATACTCCACAGCCACGACGATGATCATTCTATGTTACATGAGAGTTGAACCCTTTAAATCTAGCAAGAAAGGAAAAAACTTCACCGCCTCATCTGATTTTTGCATCAGCTCCAAATCTCCAGGGCGGGGAATACCAGTCCCCACAATGGCAGCCTTCAACACCTCATCCACACCCAACAACAGATCCTTTTTGAAAACCTTCTCCAACAACACTTTAGCCTCCACCTTCGACACACGATTTTCTAAAAGAGACGCCAAAAACCTAGAGGTGACAAAAGTATTGTCCCTCCCAAATTCACTTCTGGTTAAATGCTCATCTCCCAACACCATTTTAATTGCCACAACCAGTAGATAATCATTATTGAGCATAATCCTCTTAAGGCGCTAGTCCATTATCACCCTAAAAGCCATTTGACGAGTTTTGGCACCCAAAAAAATTGGTGTGTCTACCCCAAACCATACCAATCCCTTCACCGACACTTCAATTATGAAACATGAGCACCCTGCAATCACAGAGCCCTTCCACTCACCTAAAAAGAAAAACACTTCAAGAAGTGCAAACCAAACTACTAGAGCCAGGCAAAAAGCGATGGCCACCACATCCACCACAACTACATTTAAACCCATAGAAGTCGCTAGACTTTCATCATTAAACGATGCTTAATTGGGAATGGCATTAATGCCATGATGCTACACATGAGAGAGGCCATCCTCGTCCTCGAATGCCATACAAACTACATTGCAGGCTATCACATCAACATATGATTTGGTACTCAAAAACCGCCACTCTAGCAACATGCCACTCCTTGTATTAAGTTCCCATTATGGGCTCCAACTTGTCAAACATCACATGGGAACTCGGCCGACGTGTTCATCCAGGGTGGCCAACTATGACCGCCACCCCTGGGAAAGATCTCTTTGCTTCCTAGACCCCACAAAAAATGGCATACCCCATCCACTTCACCCGCCACATGCCCTCTGCCGCTCATGGAGGGTTGCCCTCCCTTCTACCCACAAAACTAGACAATAGTTGATGTCAAATGAAAAGTATCAAATTTTGGTATGTTTGACTTTAACAAGTTATTACAAGGAAAATATACATCAAATTTTTATTTTTTATTTTTCATGCACTAGATATTGAAGTTATCTATTTGAAAAAAAAAATTAGGGTTAAATAAAATTATTTTTTATTTTTTTCTTGACGTCAACTCAACATCACTTTTTCCTAAAAATTTTAGCAATTCAAAATCTGCTCTTAAATTTATAAAAAAGTATCAAAACAATTTTTTAAAAATTATAGGAATAAACTTCATCAAGAGTTCTACATTTTATTAGTTTACATCATTTTGAAATTCAAAACATAAAGGCCACTTTTATGTGGCCGAAGTTGATAATTTTTGTTTGTGTTGGTTGATTCCTCTATAAAAGTGTGACATAGGCTTGTACTTTTACCCATACACAAAACCCTAGGTGACTATTTACAAAATCGTGTTATATGAAATTGAAAATATTACTCTTTTTTATTGTAGAGAGTTGAAAACCCTATCAATACATGCAAAAATGTCTCCTAAACATGCATATTATTGTTGTTACTAATTGTATTTTTTCAAGCATCAAATCTAGTAATGTTTATCACTCAAAACTCAATATTTTGAACCTGGGCACCTCTTTTGTGGTGCTTTATCACTTAAAATTCCCATTATAATTGAACATGCATAGTTTCTACATTATTTTATAACTTGAAAACCCTTCTTTCAACCTAGACACACCTAAAATTTGTTATTGCCACTCAATTGAATCATAAAATTGACTTGGGTTCCTATTATCTTTGTGTTTGCTACAAAACTAAGTCTCCCAAGTACTAGGCATGCATTTTGTAAATTTTTTGCCTCTTGAATCACTTGGATAGAGTTCTTGAATTGTTCAACCCACTTGGATGTGTGCCTAACACACATCAACCACCTTTGTATGACTTGATGAAAGAGATTGATGGTTGAACTAGATTAAAAGTGTGCCACTTAAGTTATGCAAGGTACAAATATTTAATACTTATACCAATGTGGAGAAACATGTCAATTTTACCACCTTTTATGTTAAGTTAGAGCTTTAGGTAAAGTTTTCTACCCATGTTGCTACTTCTTATTGTCGAGAAAAACGTTGTCATGATTTAGCCATGTTTGAGATATGAAGAAAAAGTTTAGAATGGTTCAACCAAGCTTGGTGTGTGTCGTGTTCACTTATGCCACCCTCCAAGTATTTTGTGGAGATTATGTTTGATTATACCAATTATTTGATATATGAGTGGAAATTTCAGATGGCTAGACCACCCTAAGCATGTGCCTCACATTTTTTAGCCATGTTTGGTAATGGTTGGTGCAAGTTTGGATGATTTAAACTACTTTTAAAAATGTCAAACTTGAAAAGTGTCTATCTCAAAAATAGTTATTTTTGTGTTGTTAGTGGAATTTTTTTCCACTCTTGTATTGACCATGCCATCTTTCTATTATGCCTTGGTAGAAATTATTGGGATTCTATATGACAGTGCCAATTTTCTCGAGTCACAACCTTATTTTGTGCTTTAGGCATCTTTTTCCCATCACCTATAACCAATTTGAGAAATATTATATAACGGGTCCCTCTTGAATAATTTACCTTTTTTTTTTTCGTTTGCATTCTCTGTATCCTTATCAAATGTTGGAAGTTGCAAAAAATCCCCAAAAGGTTCTAAGTTTGGGAGTGTTCTAGTCATTTTTGTCATTATTATAGAGTTTTAAAATTCCTGTGGACTATCAAATAGTTATTTCTCATACAATTTATGATCTTGACCTTTGATTCCATATAAGATCCTTGCAAGGTTCATCATGTCCTTCATTCCTTCCATTTTCTATTCTCCTCCTTTGCAAAACTTTGACATGCATTTAGCCCTCCCCTCCTTTCCTACAATTATGAAATCTTCCCTTTCCCCTTCTTTGATTTTTTTTATTTGGATTTATACTTTTTCCTCCTCCACTTCATCCATTTTCCTCTTCCAAATCTTTAAGGTAAATTCCTTCACTGTTTCCAATTTCCCTTGTGAAATTCTTGCTCACCTTCAGACATCCAAACCTTTGGTTCCCCTATCTTTTCTAGCGCTTCTCTTCAATTTTTCTTGTAGATTTTAAATGGACATATGGACTTCCACTCCAATGTCCAATCCTCACATGTCCAAGATTTCAAATGGACATATGGACTTCTACTCCAATGTCCAATCCTCACATGTCCACTTTCACACTATTTTCCCACAAAGGGCTCTACTACCTTTTGTCATTATTTTCTTCCTTTGTACAATTATGTTAAAATTATAGAGAATTATATCATTAGGTCCACCTCCCAAGTACATTTCTACACTAAATTATTACATCCCCTTTTTTTGACCTCCTAACCTTCATTAATTTTTTGTAATTCCCCTATCCATCCCAACTATTCCCCCAAACCTCCCAAGACACCATTAATGGCTCAATTTGATATTGCAACCACTCCAAATGAATGTTTCCCATCTGGAAACCCAAGTCTATCTCTAGAGGCACATATCTTCATACAACATTGGCATGGGTGATAAGGATGGCCATATCTCCATGAATGTGGTGGTTGAAGTTACTGATGCAAATTATATTTACATCATTTCCAACATGCCCATTTGGTAGATTTTATGATATTTTTGCTTGTTTCACATGTCACATTAATGATATCCAATTTTCAATCAAATTCCTACAAGCAATTCAAAGACCAAATGAAGTGTTATACATACCACTTCATTTCCCAAAATAAGGGTCAATCATTTAACCATTTTCACATGATTGTAAGTGTTGAAATTACTTTAGGTTTCAACTCCTACAATGTCATGTGCCTTTTTCTAATAACTTGTGCTATGGACCAAAATGCATATTTCCTATTCTCGCATCTCCTTTGGTCCAATTTCACATGTGTGTTCTTCTTCTTTCCCCCTATGTCATTCTAAGATGCCTAGAGCATTTAATCATAGAGGCATGCCCAACCTTCTAAGTATTTGTCAATCATCAAAGGCTTAGAGTTCTTCAACTATATATGCTTTCTCATCCAATTTTGACCTTTCCATAGTCCCTATTGGAATTTTGGAGTTCATCATCCCAACATGCCTTTCTACTCAACTTTTATTTGCCTAAATATGCTTGTCAAACTTTTGGACTTTCTCCTCCTAGCATGGTTTTCCTTCCATCTCCACACTTTTCTACACTCTTCCTAAGGAGTTAGACTTCCTCATCTAGGTATACCTTTCACTTATTCCCCTCAGTTGCTCCCTTTTCCATTAGGAATTTGGAGTTCCTCGCTACTCCATGATCCCTTTCCTCCTAACCTTGCTTCTTCCAAGTCTTTGTTGAAGAGTCAAAATTCCTCTCATTAGTATGCTTTACTTCCAAACCTGAATCCCCAACTTGTGGCATGAATCATAAGGCATCCTCAATACCCTAACTCTAACACTCCCATCATTTCTCACTATTCATCTCACTTTCCTTTAGGAACATTACAAAGTGTCATTAATACTCAATGTTGATAATATAAAATCTAGCTAAGGGGTCCCTTATTCCCAAAAGCATTATTTAATATGTGGCATGGAACCACATGTACCTCTAGCATTACAAATGAAGATATGACCTTGGATACCATTAATGTAGTAGTTATGGTTTCAAACCCCATGGAATCTCTCACCATTATTGTAAAGGACATATGGTGTTCACATAAAATTTTCCCTCATGCCTCCCAAGTACATCCAAGCACACATGACATAATTTCAAGTGTGATTTAATGGGAGAATGATACCCATTAGGTATGGGCATTCTTTGTCACATACTAGTCTTGAGATCCTGACATTTAATGTCATCTTAAACTTTCTTTTGCTAGGTATTAAGGATTTAGAGTTGGAATATAAGGATAATTATGAAAAGTATTCATAAACCCTAATTAGAAAACCATTTTGAGCACTTTTTTTTTAATGCTTAGTTTCAATGATGAAAACTCGTAGATTTGTTAGAGGTCAAAAGATGAAAACCTTGAAGATATCACATGCCAAAGGACAAAAAACCTCTTGGTTGAAGGAACAATCTTGCCTAGAGGTTGTATTGATCTTTAATGTTGGTGGATATCAATGATATTGAGTTTTCATAACACTTAAATTTGTCATGGATGTAAACATTTCTATTTCAATTTGCTATACTTTGATATAATGTGCAAAGCTAAATGATTTGTAAGATATTGAAATCTACCATAATATTTGAAGGAAGCCTTGTCATTTGTAAAGTATATTGAATTTTATATCCCAAACTTCCCAAAGTGGATAAAATCAAAGGGTGGAAAAGTACCAAAGAAAGAACCCAAAAATAAGCATAATCTAGTTCTATCTTAAGCACATGGTGAAGAAAAAAGGCCTTTGTAGAGTGAATAACATGTAGAACCAGAAGCACAACCAACATCGAAGTATAAATCATTTTCAAAGATACCATAGGAGAATAGCTAAAAGGAATGCTCGCACAAGAAGGGAAATTGTGCACCCCCTCAGAGGACCACACCTTTAGTTTTAATGAAGAAGATAAATGAAGATAACAAAAATGAGTTGAGAAGAAAGAGACAATGCTTCTCTTGCAATAAACCTTTAGAGTTAAGCCACAAATTTCAAGGTAAAAATGAAGTGTTGTAAGAAGAAGAAGAGAGGATGAAAATATAAGTTCAATAAGTCATAGAGAAGAAAAAGGAATTCACATGGGATGATATAGGTAAATATTCCTTAATTAATATTTTAGCACTCCCTAATGAGCTCTCACTTAAAAAAAAAATTATTGTTAAAAATGAAAAATCAACATTGCAAGAAACTAGACTCACTATTGTCAACAAGGAATAATATGAGGACATAACAACTCATGTCCAAGTAGTAGTAGTGAATGACACCAATCTTGGAAGAGAGTATGTAAATCCATTATATGAATTAGAAATTATAAAAGTTGAGCACAAGAAAGAAGAAAAATTAAAGCCGCAAGAATATGACAAGAAATGAATTTGAAAATAATTTCCCATGCAAATGGATGGGATGGAACCTACTAATTGAAAATATATCATTAATAAATATACTATGGAAAGGAGTCAAATTTTATTAATACATAACTATCCTTGGGTGGATAATCCAAGTGGAGCACATGAGAAATCAAGAACATAAAAATTACATTAGCTTAGTCAATATCAAGACATGAAATGTGATCTTGCCAATGTTTCATAGAGGCCTACAGAGCTACACAAATGGAAGGGTCAACTTTTGGTAATAGAAGAGAATGAAGTGCAAGTCATATCTAAGTTAGATAACATGAAAGGGCTTATTAAATAGCTAATTATAATTTGTAAGAAGGCCAAAAATATAAATGAAGTAAATGTGGTTGGGACTAAACATACAACCACTCTTGCATATTTGCAAATATTAATGAATACCTTGGAAAGGATAAAATCAGAATGTTTGCATCTGATTAAAGACAAAGATATGGTCATAAAAATTATAAAGATGGCCATAAATGCATCTCAAGAAGAGAAAGAAAGGATTGATAAACTCACCTTTGAGATAAATCAATCCAGGAAACTTTAGAAAAGACTCAAAGGGAACTTATGAAGGTAGAAGAATAACTTGTTGTGGCAAATGTTATGGAAAAAAAGAATGAAGCATGGGCTAAGGAAATTAAGAAATTAATTGATGATCTTAAGAGGCTCCAAGAGGATTTTTATTTAGAACAACTTTTACAAATATTAGAAGAACTGCAAGCAAAAAGTTAGGAATAACTGTGGTAATAGGTCAAGAAATTGAAGGCCAACAAACACACTTGCTTAAGGACAACTACGTGTATTTAGGCTAGCATAATAATGGTTTAAATAGAAAATAAAAAATAATTTCCAATCCTTTTCTAGTTTCAATTGGGTTGCTAATAACCCACACTTGAGATGAAAGCAAGGATAGATTTTGGTTCAAGTTTCTCAACTTGTAATAATATCAAAATAGTGCAACAAAATCTGACCAAATCACATGGGAGAATTAAGGATTGGGAATTACATATTTCCAAAAATTAAGCTTGGTTAGAAAAACCAAAGATGATGATTTTCACATTAATGGAAAAGGGAATGTAACTATTGATGTCTTTCCTAGAATGCTTATTCAATATTCTATTTCTATTATGTTTGGTGATTGGGAGATTTTTATCATGATAGAGAATGTGAAGAGTAAATTGTTGGCTACATCCTAGAAAAAATGTTAAGTTTAACAAGCTCATGTTATTAGATGGCCTCAATGGGTATAAAGATAGGATCCTTCCAATACTAGAATCCAAGTTAAAGTAGAAGAATTTGAAGGCTTTGAATAATGTTCTCATGGTGGGGCATTTTAGATCCTAAAATATTTTTTATTATATGAGGGAGAGATTATCATGTAGGATCTTTGGGAATAAGGATCTCAAACATGTTATGGAGAACATCATCCACTACAAAAATGGATAAGAGCATGAATTTCTAATAAGTATAGCCATTACTTATTCCCCATAGAAAGTGGAAACATATGTTTGAACTTCTTCCCACACATGTGCTTGGGCATGGTGGTAGATTGTTCATGTATTCCATCACAAATCTTTCTAAGGTACATGACAAAAAATTCCTTTATGTTATGGAAATGCTAAATGATTATTTATACCTTTTTACCATCTATCATGCATTCAAAGCATATCATGTGGCTAAACTACTCTTCAAGGATGTATTTAGGCTACAAATGTTTCCTAAAATATTATCTTTAATAGGTATGACAAGTCTGCTAGTTAATTTTGGAAAAAAATAACCCATGTGACAAGTGCAAAGCCCACTTCTAGCATGAGTGATCATTTGGAAAATAATGGACAAACAAAGATGGCAAGTAAGTGGGAAATAGGGTTTCTAAAAAACATGTTTTAGAACATAAATCAACACAAATTAAATAGATGCACTTTAGAGAGTCTTACTATAATAAGCCACAACATCTATCCCTTAAAATATTTTTATACATGGTTCAATGTATGTTTTATGAAGCACCATCTTGCATTGATTTAGTGTTTACAAATTGTGGAGTGTTGCTTTTAAGGGAAATGGATGCCATCATAGTCACAAGGGTGGAAATTTTGGGATCCAGAGCCATCATAAATTAGTTGGTTCATGGGGAGAACCTAGCTATAGAGGATGCTACTTGAAAAGTAGGAATTTTGGAGCATATAAATTTATATTACTTGAGGGCAAGCAATTTTGAGCGAGGTGGACTTGCCATGTCCCCTTTGCATAATAACATATGTTATGGAAAATAATACTTATTGCTTATTTCTTGCCTCTCCCCTTGGTCCAATTGTGTATGTGTGTTCTTCTTCTTCTTCCCCCCATGTTATTTTAAGGTCCCTAAAGTCTCTAAGCATGGAGGCATGGTCAACCTTCTAAATATTTGTTAGTCATCAAAGGTTTGAAGTTCCTTGTCTAAGCATGCCTTCCCATCTGAGTCCAACCTTTTCTTGGTTCTTTCTAGACTTTCAAACTTTATCATTTTGGCATGTCTTTTTTCTCAAATTCACTCTTTGTTTATGCTTGCCAAACTTCCTCCTCTTAGCATGCTTTTTATTCCATCTAGACCCTTTACTTGGCTCTTTTTGGGAAGTTAGATTTCCTCATTTGGGAATACCTTTTTCCCATTCCCCATTGTTGTTCCCTCTCTCATTGAGACTTTGGAGTTCTCTACTTTCTCATCCCTTTCTACCTAACCGCACTTCTTGACAAGCCTTTACTAGAGAGTCAGGCTTCCTTTCACCAATATGATTTACTTATGAAATTTGATCCTTGACCCATGGCATGAGTTGCAGGGTATCCCCAACACCCAACTCTGACACTTTTACCATTTCTCATTGTTCATCTCACCTACCTTTAGGCTTGTCGTATATTGTCATTAATGCTTATTATTTAAACTATAATGTCTAGCTAAGGTGTCCCTTGTGTCAAAAAATATTATTTAATATATGTGGCATATCCACATGTATCGCTAGCAATGTAAATGAATATGCGACCTTGGCTACCATTAATGTGATAGTTAGGGTTTCAAACTCTATGAGATCTCTCACCATTATTATAAAGGATATTTATAGATTGTAAAAAAAAACCCATGCTTATGGGTACATCTAAGCACACATGTTGTGATTTAAGGGAAAATAGCACCAATTAGGTATGGGTGTTCTTTATCACATACAAGTCTTGAGATCTTGGTATTTAATGTTGTCTTTGAATTTCTTTTGTGGGTATTAAGGATTTAGAGTTAGAATAGAAGGACAATAATGAAAATTATTTAGAAACCCTAACTTAAAACTCATTATGAGTACTTGAGTTCAAACACTTAGATTCGAGGATGAAAACTCAAAGATTTGTTGGAGGTCAATGGGAAAAAACCTTGAAAATATCACATACCAAAGGATGAAAACCCTCTTGGTCGAATGATAAATCAAACCTAGAGGTCGTACTAAACTTTAATGGTGGTAGATATTAGTGATATCGAGTTTTCACAGCACTTACAGTTGTCATGAATGTAAGCATTTTTTTTCAGTTTGGTGTAGTTGTTGTAGTAGCATATTATAACATTTCATAGTTTGTTTAACATAATACATAATATATAATTTAGGTTTTTAATAAGAATTTTATTCTGAATTGTTTGTTGTAGTTATACAATCATTATTTTTCTCATTTTTTTATATTGAACATAGCAATAAAAGAATTACAAGGCTGAAGCTACAAAGAGTAGCTGAAGCACATGGCTATACATCCAATAAACCAACCATAAAGGCAACCAAAAACTCTCAAGGTACATAGCTATACATCCAAAACATAGACAAAATATATAACATGAACATAAGACAACGATAAAAGCAACCAAAAATGCCCATGATTACATAACTTGTATGACATGTCTACAATGACTAAGCTTACTATCAAGTTGAAACTTCATAATTTTATCTTTAATTTATTGCAACCTCATCAATATAAGAAATACGTTACAACCTATTGTGTATCTTCATGGGCCTAATTTGTAAATTGGGTAATTTTTGTTAACACATAATTCATCTTTGATGATATGAGATTGTGTTAGATTTGACTAAATTACATAAACCTAAAGTCTCTCTACTAGGTTGTTATGTTAATCTATAAATATGAAGGTGATTTATTGTGTTTACTAGATTTGGGTAAATTAGACATAAAATTTGTTAGCTTGAGGTAAACTAATGAAATATAAAAATATATTATTGACTCATTAATGTTGTATAAATATTTATAAAATCTAAGATTTTATAAAATTTTGATTTTAAATATTTAAACGCATTTATGATATCTATACAAAACACAATAAAAATAAAAAATACAAAATACAAAATATATACTTTTATCCATATATGTTTACAAACAATTACTCGCCTAATCATTAAAATTCCAATGGTAATTTCAAGTAAATCAGATTTTTAATACACTTAAAGAAACTCTAAAACTTGTGTCTCGTGAGGCATGACTGAATATCATTAGGTAAAATTCAAAACTACCTTTGCTTCTATCTATAAAATAAATTCAAAACTACCTCATGTTAGGTGGAGAGGGTAACCTTTAAGCAATTAAATGTTTGGTATTTATTCTCAAACAAGAGGCTTTTAACTTAATCATTTTAAGGCTCGTTTATTTATCTTAGTTTTATTCCTCCAAGGAGATTTGGTGTTTCCTAGTGTTCACTTGCATGTTTTACAAGTTACAACGAACTTTATGGGGAAACTTACACCTATTTCCATGAAACTTGTACCTTTTAGATTTTAATATTTCTCATGGGGAGTTGCACCTTACACCATTAAACTATACTTTTCATTGGGACTTCCACCTCAATTCCATTAAGAGGGTACTATTCACATACACAAATAACAAAGAAAAGCAATCCTCCAAACCGGATCCCAAGCTCAACCAAATATATATTAAACAATAAACCCTTAAACAAAAAGGTCAAAGTTTTAGCCTAGGGAGAAGAGGCCATTTCAAACTTTCTAAGGACATGGAGAGGAGCCCAAAGTCCCACATTATCCTCCCTCTTATTAGTACAACAAAAGTAAAGAGAAAGCAATAATTGAAATGGGTGACTAGGAAAAGCATCTCAATAAAAAATTAGCATAATTCAATCCCTTCACTTCAACATCAAAAAGAAGACATTTTGACAAAAGGAGGGCCACATTATAGACCTTTGTACCCACCAACATGAGGCCTATAGTAATCATAGCTATTAGAACACAAAACCTATGATTAATCATGTGTACCTCTTAAACAAAAAGTTTGGGAAGATCTGATCTTTAGGGGGACATTGACAACCCCATCCATGTTTGATATGAGCACTATTGGCCTTGGAAGGTGTGAGGATAAGGTTGTCATGAGAAGGGGTGGCAGCCATGGTATTTCTTGAAAGGTGTGTATGGTAATGGTGGAGGATGGAAGCATGATATTTGTGGGGAAATCAATGTTATTTGTTGGTTTATGTCATTATAATAAATAGTTTGTGAATAAACAAGAAGTTAAAAGATATTTAAAATCTTAGTGAGAGAGGATTGGAACATGGTGAGGTTGGAATTTGCACTCAGTTTATTTAGAGTTTTTGTTTTATTCTCATGTAAATGAGGGTATAGTGGGTGGCAATAAATTATTTGTTTCAAGATTTTATATGTACATGAAAATAATTAGGAAAGAGGAGGATTAACTACCCATGTATTTAAAAGCCCTTCCTTACAAAAGGAACTAACTTTTCTTTAATAATCTAAAGAGCATTAAAGTCACCGTTGTCATTATTGAATATAACCATTGCATTTTCAATGCCTTATAATTATTAATGATGTTAACATAGAAAGAGAATGTTAATATGTTAGATTTTTATATTATTTTAAATAATCAATTAGATGTGTTTTAAGAGAAAAATAATTAATAATATTATATTGGTAGAATTCTTATATTCATATCTTTTTTTTTAATTTAGTTTTGTATTTGTATTTAAGGGGAGCATTTTGATACATAGTTTTTTTTTATATATTGAATAAGTTTCAAACTCCACACCATCTAGGTGCCTACAACAATGACATTGTCGTTAGACTAAGTGTCTACATAGTTATATTATAAACAACATAATTTTGTATGGAGTTAGGTCTCTTGCCTTATGTTATACACCTACCCCTTACAAATTTTAGATGCATATATTACTCACCCCTATTCATGTGATTACATGCCCTTACACATTTGCTCCACCCACTTCTTTATCACATTTATGCTTTCACTCATTTCTATGTACATGTTTCCCACCAAGAGCTAGTTCATTTTTTGTTCCAAGACTAGTTCGTAATCACAAGGGCATCCCTACAATCACATACTCATCCCAGACATAATTTACTTTTTAAATTTACATGTGATTTACAACCCACCTTTACTCTTATGACCTAGGGTTGACTAAACATAAATTTGTGTGATATGTTGCTATGTCTTCGTATTTTAGGCATTTAATGCATTTATTAGAATCACAAGGGAATCATAAGGAGAAATCATTTGCTTTACACACTTCAATGATGTTCTAAAAGGAATCTAGTTCTACACAAACATTTTAGGTACATTGCCATGGCTAAATATTATTATTTTTCTATTATTATTTAATTTTGGGGGTTGATATTAGAGAACCTGACTCTACGCAATGAATCAACAACCCTAAACCTATATTTAAATACTATCAAGTCCCCATATATTTAAAAAGAGTAGAGGAGATTGTGATATATCAAGCAAGGTTGTTAAACATAACATAATTGATTTCATGAATGAGTTTGAACTTGGAGTATAGATTTGTGACCACAACTTTATCCTTGATCTACAAACTTGTCCTCTAACAAAACACAAATCTAGTGTAGATTTCAAGGACCCTTGTCAATAGAGAGACACTAATCCTAGATCAAATATCAAATATATCCCATAATCTTCTTTGTTTGGTACTCACTTTTTGGTCATCAAAATATGTACACTTGTTCTCTATCTACATTCAATTATATAAAATATCAAAATATCAATGCCTAGCTCATTATTAATTAATCTAGGTTAGTTGTGTTTATGTGTGTGCATTTTATTAAATTCTTCTAGAGTGGGATTAATGAAAGTTTATTTTACTATGCATTTTGGTGAACTTGATTGATCCTACACAACCTGTATTCTTCTTAGGGATTTGTTAACCAAAATTAGGGTTTTTAGATTTATGCCTTTTCTAATTTCCATTGACAAATCTTATACAGGTAGACATACATGCCTAGATGTTTGAGGCATGATACATGCAATTACCCACTCTTTTTTGTATTATGTGAGTTACCACATTTACACATGATTCATCCATGCATATAACATTATAAATTATGGTTATGTATGGAGACACTAAAGTAAATGTACATTAATAGACAATGCATCTAAATTGAACATATACATAGTAATAAATTTTTAGATGTGATCCAAGTTAGTTACTCCATTCTACCAAAATTTGGAGTTGCCATAAAAGGGTTTGACAATGTTATATAAGATTTCCTTGGTTATGTCACTTTAACCACCACTTTATGGATTGTTACTTTGAGACTACTTTCTATGTGATGGATTAGTTTTGATTATGGAACAAACAAGTTTTAGAGGGATCTTGAAACCCTTAATAGTCAGATAGCGTAAGATAGAGCATTAACAGAGCAGAAACAAAAACAAAAAGCTGCCCACAAAGAAGAAAATAGTGGAAACCAGGGCAGCACAGCAAAAAACTGACAAAAAACCACAAAAAGCTAGCCCCTAGGCCAGGTTCCTTAGGATCTCCGCCGCCTCCTGCTCCAACTTGTTCATATTGAGCGCAGACTTCTTGATCTCTTGGATGTTCACTAAAGCTTGGTTTGCCTTCCTTTTCAGATTTGCTCTGGTCTTGTTACTCAGTCCCCCACTATCTGGATGCCCTTCCTCTTTGTCCAAATCAAGAAACACATCAGTTTTAACATGATGGGTCTATGTGATGGATTGTTACTCTTAAGACCACTTTCCATATGATTCCTAGAGATTTTTTATGTAATTATTTTGGCTCATATATGAATTCATGTAATGGGTGTGGTCCCATCCATGTTTAATCACAAAATCAAGTTTACTTGTTAAATAAGTAGCATGTACTAACAAAAAATGATAATCTATAAAAAATAGTAAGTAATTGAAAATGATACAACATTAGTATCTCCAAAAAACTAATAATGTCTATGATATCTCAATTATCTCTAATCCTCTTGATTCTCATGTTGATCTCAAGGATGATTACGGTTCTTTAGATTTTGTAACATCAAGTCTTAGAAAATAAGAGCAACATAATAACAACCAAGCCTCTTTGTTGCCTTGTGACCTTGATTTACTTGTTACATTACCTTTATATTCTCACATGAATATTCATTCTAATGAAGGTGATGTATCTCATGGATGCATATATAGCCACTATTATGGGAATTTTTATTATCATCTAAGTTGGCTAGTCATTGTGGAAAAGGATTCAATATTTTACAAAAGCTTGGTTATGAAGGGAAATGATTAGATTTGAGTCAATAGGGAATTTGTAAACCTATTAAAATCCTTAAAAAAAAATATTCTTAGGGAATTTTTTATTCATGTGCTATTAGTGATGATATTAATTCACCCATAATATATCTTGATTCAATTTGTGATAGTTTTATGGATACTTTTCCTCCATTAGATACTTTTGAAAATGATAAAGATCTAGCTATATAATTAGGTACATATATGATGACTTACATAGATATCATCATGAAAAATGTTTTCCCATTATTTTTTAGGTTTCTTCATACCTTAAGACATATGCTCCATCTCTATGTATTAATCTTTCTATTATATCCACTCAACCATTTATTGATGATTATAACACACTTTACATATGACATGGAGATGGAATGAAATAATAAAGAAATAGCTCAAATTTAGGTGATTATATAGGCCAATATGAATAATGTAACATGACCATATTACTTAAGGAATTTGGAGACATGTTTACATGGTTATACCGGGGCATGTTGATCATTAATCTTAAAATTGTGATGCATAACATTGTCTTAGAGCTTAATGCAAAACATATTGAACAAAAGGTTAGGAATATGGATCATATCATTACTTTAATGGTTAAAGAATAATTAGAAACATTCGTAAGGCTAGATTTATAAGACCAATTGATTGCTCACCTTGAATCTCTAATATGGTTCCTATTATAAAACTTGATTATCATATCTACATTTGTACTAAATTTAGAAATATTAACGAAGCATCTCCTAAGGTGACTCCCATATTCCTAATATTTGCATAATCTTATTCCACCATTGGACATGAGTTTCTATCATTTATGGATGAACTCTTGAGCTACAATCAAATCATGATTCATCCCAAGATCAACATAAAACTACTTTTACCACATGTTGGAGAATATTTCACCATGTTGTCATGGATTTAGGGTTGAGAAATGCTAGGATTACATATCAAATGGGTATTGCCACTAATCTTTCATGATCTTATGTATAAGGTATTAGAGAATTGTGTGGATGATCTAATCGATACATCTATTATTTACACATTTCAAAGATAATATTTGAACATTTGTGACATTACAAAGTAAGGTTAATTTTTCAAAAGTGTGTGTTTATAGTTGATAGTGGTTGCCCGATTCATTGTATCCTAGGGGCATTGAGGTAGATACTAATAATATTGTAGATATTATTAATATGGCCCCTCTACATAATTTATCACAATTGTGTAGCCTTCTAGGAAAGATACAAGTCATTAGATGCTTTATTATCTAATTAGTGGACAAGACATTTTAATTCACAAAATTATTAAAGAAATATGTTCAATTTGAGTGGAATGATGATTGTCAAAAAACATTTGAGGACATAAGACAATACTTGTTGAATTCTTCGATCATCATGTCAACCATCCATGAAAAATATTTATTGTTATACACTATATTCATGGAATATGCTATTGGATTTTCACGAGCTTCATTATACTATTGTGTCCATTTGGGGGTATTTAGCTATACATGTTCTTTGATGATCTCATCATTACATATTACTTATTTGTACTTTCATGCTTATCTATTTAAAATGATTCACATTATCAATTATCACATAATTTATCAAGTCATTAAAGGTATCTTATTCAAACATTACACTGTGACCATGAGATTACATCAATACACCCTTCAAGATACACCTAATTGGGAGGCATTATGCATCCCTTCTCTTTATATTTGAACCATCATTACCATATATATACACATGGAGGTATCGAGCCTTTCCCTCTACACTTCTCACAATGCATAACATCATCTTGCTTATTTGGGGCCTCTTATGAACAATATGAGCATTCACTCTCATACCTTGCATTTTATGCTCAATAGAGCCATCTTGATTGCATTTGAGAATATTGTGCTAGTTATTCCTCTCTCCAACCCATTTGAAAGCATTACACTAAGCGCTACCCTTCCTATCACATTTGGGAGCATTATGCTAAGTGCTCCTCTCCCTATCCTATTTGGGGGCATTGTTTTAAGCACCCCCCTCTTCATCCTATTGAAGGGAATTACTCTAAGAGATCCCATTTATTGAATCATAATGTCATTATATTTATACTAGTTTTTTTGGTCGCTAAAGGCTACAACACCACCCTTTACCCATGCTAGGGGATACATCATTATTCATCATCATCTCCAATCCATGAGCTTACACGATACATTATTTTCAATAATTGTTAAACATGCTTATATAATTACATGATTAGACATGCTTATATGCTTACATAAGTACATGCTCATATGTTTAGATAATATTTTTTTTTCACGAGCCATCTTTTCCTCTTTTGACAATTTCTTGCATCCTGTGGAGAAACTAATTGTTATGGGGGAAGGGGAGCATATCTTGTCACAAACATTCCTATGTTTAGATACATAGTTACATGTGCTTATTGAGACATCTTATAGACAATACATACACACATGATCATATCCTCATAGGATTTGTTACTTTATATGGACCCCATGATGATATCCTTTGATTATCTTAGATATTTGCTTTACATTCATGTTTGTGAGTGCTACATAATTTTAGATGCATGCTTGTTTTAGGATTCACATGCACCTCAAAGTGGGGAAAAAATGTAATTGTGAAATTTACAAGCTCTTTCCATTTTCCATGTAGTTTTCTTATATTTGAGGAGAGTGCTTTGATACATTTATATATTATCCACCTACCATTTACACATATTTCTATGTACCCACTACTCATCCCTATTCACATGATTATGCACCCTTGCACATTTGGCCTATCCACTTGCCTATCACATCTATTATGTTTGCACTAATTTCTATGTACATGTTGCCCATTTAGATTTAGGGCCCTTTTGTCTTGAGACTAGTTTGTGGTTGCGATGACATCCTTGTAGTTATAGACTTGTCCTATCGTAATTTAATTTTTCAAAATTTAAACGTGATCAACAACCCACTTTTACCCTTCCCACCTAAGGTCGACAAAAATAAGTTCGTACAATATGTTGCAAAGTCCTTGTATTTAAGGGCATTCAATGCATTCACTTGAAACACAAGGGAATCACTTAAGGATAAATTATTTTCTTTACTCACTTTAATCGACATTATAAAGGGAATCCAATTCTACATTAATATTCTAGGAGTATTGACATGATTAAAGATTATTATTTTTGGTCATTGTTTAACTTGTGGGGTTGATCTAGAAGAACTTGACCCTTTGTGATGAATTGATAGCCCTCAAGGTATACCTAAATACCACCAAGTCCCTATATATTTAGAAAGAGTAGAGTAGATTGTCATACATCAAGCAAGGTTGTAGAGTAAAATATCACTAATTGCCTATACAAGTTTTGAATCCACAGTACATATTTGTGACCACCACTTCATCCTAAGCTTGCAAACTTGTTCTCTAACAAAATATAGATCCAATGTAGATTTCAAGCCACCTTATCGATAAAGAGGTATTGTTCCCAAATTAGACATTAGCTAGATCCCATAATATTCTTTGTTTGATAATTGCTTTTTTGTCATCAACCTAAGTACACTTGTTCTCTATCTATATTTAATTTTTACAAATTATTAGACTAACAATATCTAACTCCTTATTAATTAGTCTAGGTTAATTGTGCTTGTCTGAATGCATTTCATTGGATTAGCCTAGATTAAGCTTAAGGAAAATTAATTTTCCTTTATGAACAAACATAACAATCATAAGCTCATAAAACTTGTAAAGGTGTGACATCAAAAGCATGTTTGATGTTAGTTCTAAAGAGGAGGAAGCTAACACATGTACCTCAAGACTTGCATTCAAAAGCTTGCTTACACATTGACAAAACTTGTTTTTTGGTAAGAGATGAACATCATGTTCATGGAGACATTATGATAGACATATTTGAGTTTATTTTCACATGTAAAACTAACACTTAGTTGCACACATTGTAGTCTCAAAACAAACAAAAGTAGTCAAACTAGAAGTTAAATAAATTGACCATCAATTTCATTGATGTTATTAATGACGACAATTAGTAGCCACACAAGACATCAAACACTTCATTTACATCTCATATGACCATTACTGAAATGATATAAAGCTAAAAGCAAGTAAGACTACACATATTGACAAACAATTTTATTGATGTCATTGATAATGACAATCCAATATCCACACAAGACAACAATTGCTCCATTTACATCTCATGTGACCAATACTAAGATGATGTAAAGCTAAGAGCAAGCAAGGCCCCATGGATTGTGTACTTGAAAGCTCTATGGCAACGAGAAGGGTGAAGAAAAAAAGGACCATGTTAGAGATTAAAAAAAATCATAATAAGAGGGACAAGGGGATGTGCAAAATTGGGGGAACACGATAGATTAGAGCTATCACTGCGAGGACAACTATTAGAGCGAAAAATAGTGGATAAACAAGAGGAGGAAAACAAATAAAAAAATGAAAGGAGAAAAATGGTGATGGGTTATGTTTCGGAACAAAATGTGTTGGTGTGTAAATGTTGGTGTCGACTGAGGCAGAAAAAAACTGGTCATCATTCCATTTGTAGCAAAAATCGGAAGAAGCTCTGTGTTATGTCGGCTCAAAACACATCTAGTCTTGAGTATCCTTTCACTCACTTAAAGCTAAGCTTGCGGCCTGGGATTTGAACCTGGGTTGGCAGCAGCCCATCAAAAAAATAGCCCCATAACAGCAACAATATCAGATACCAACACTTTTACGTATGGGAAAATAACAGCGGAGATTCTTGTTTCTGGTGTAAGAAATTTGTGGGGAGACTGCGTGCAGGAGCTGAAGAGCTTGTTTAGGCTTGTGGGTGTCTGCGGGGGAAGCGCATATGCGTGGTTTTTGTACGATAAAATTGTGAGTTGCGCGGTTTGGATCTCGGAAGATGAAGGCGCCTTCTTCCAATGGTCTTGTCTCTCATTCTACAGATGGTAAATTTTCTGAAGCATTAGGTCGTTTGATGTGGTGGGTTTGGCTTGGCGGGGGGTTTGAACACGTGACCTGTGCTTTGCTAACATAGACTACCGGGAATGCTTTTGTTTCTGTTGCAATTTACAGACTACTTGTTGGTTTGGGCTGGACTTGCAGATTTTGGGTAGCGCAATTTAGAGGCCTTGCAGCGTGGTTTAGCTTTTATTTTTTTGTTCACATTTTACTTGAATGTTTTCCTAGTTTTCAGCTCAAAGCGCCTGATATCATGTTTTACGGTCACAACATGGGTTGGTGATAGTTTTCTTCTGGGTAACTGTGATAAAATTTTTGGTTTCTGCTGCTGCATTTTGCAATTAAACTACGTAGAAATGGACGAGGTAGATACCTGGAGTCGAACCTGGAACCTCGTCTTAAACCATTTTGGGTATAGTTGCATTTGTCCCGGGCGAGCAAGGAAGGCTCTGGTTTGTTGTGTACCGTCCAGAGAAAATTTGCTCTACCATTTAAATTCAAATTTCTTGGAGGGCACTTTCACTAAACACAAGGACTGAAGTTCTTTGCTGGCAGTTACAGATCATGTTATATAATTCTTTCTAATTTGGCAGGTTTGAGATTCTATGCTGCAATAAGGACAGATGATGTATGCCATGACACCTCGGTATCTCTGTAATCACTTTTTTTGTGTAATCTCAGCTCAGATGCGTGTAGCTTCAAGAGTTAATATCGGAATCAGACAATGCAATGTCTTTGTTGATGTAGATTTGTTCAAAATTGGGGCAGGAAATTGTGTTTTCTAGCAGCAAAGAAACTCCAGATCTGGCATTCTTATATTTAGTAGAGAGTCGATTCTGTTTCTTTTGTCTGAAGACATGGACTAGCTAGGACTTAAACCGAGGACCTCCCATGTGTATTGGCACTGTCGGGTGCTCTATCACTGAACCTCTCTGGTCCTCCACAGTTCCAGGCTTTGCAGGAGCGTGGATTGGGCCTCCAGTATTTTCATCCTTGTTTTCTGGATGTAGGTGGATTGGCAAGCAAGGCTTGTAGAAGAATAATCTAAACTCTGGACATTGATGCGGACTGGTAGTTCAGTGGTAGAGCACTGCAGGATGCTAATGGTCTGTTTTAAATTATAGTCCTAGCTGGTCTATGGAAAATAACATGCTTGTCTAGACAGATTAGGAATTCAAAGGAAGTGTGGCTTGAGATGGTGTTGCGAGGGCAATCCACACTCTGAATTGCGAAGGGGCTTGAAGCTGAATGGTGCACCAACGTTCTAGTGGGAGGTCCTAGGATCCCTAGCTGTTTTATGGAAAATACCCTAGCTTGGTCAAGAGATTGATAACCAAAGGGCATGAGTTTGAACCATACAAGGTAAAGTGAAAAATCTTCCTTGTTCCCATGAGGGAGGTCTCCTATGCCAAGTTGATCTGCTGGTTAAGTCTGGACCTTAAAAACTCTCATCGTTTCTTATGCACTTTATGTCTAATTGCCCCAGTTGTGGTTCAGACAGTCACTTCCTTGTAGCACTTTTGGCTTCCGTCCATTTTCGTAGTACAATGTTTGAACCATATATATAAGTTAAAGCAAACAAATCTCCTTTTCTCTCAAGGAGGGTCTCAAACATTTCCGTCGCTCTTACATGCAATATGTGTCCAATTACTCCAGACGCGGTTCAAAAAGCTACTCTTCATTGTAGAATTTTGCTGCCATACAGTTCTTCAGGTGCAAAAATTTGAGCCATACATGTAAGGTAACTGAACAAGTCTCTTTGTTCTCACAAGGAGGGTCTCATTTGCGAGTTGGGTACGTGCTGCATATTCCGGATCCTAAAAAATCTCCTTCACCTCCACATGCAACTTGTATCTAATTACCCCAGATGTGATTCAGACAGCTACTTTCCCTTAAGTTTTCAGTGTCCATTCCGTTTGCCAGGTACAAAATTTAAACTGTATGTTTAAGGCAGGGCGAACAAGTATCCTTGTTCCCACAAAAGGGATGTCTCCTACGACAACTCTGTGTGTTGGTTAAGCCTGTACCTAAAACATTTTCCTTTATCTTTGGATGCAATTTGTGTCTGACTATTGGGATGTGGTTCAGAATTCAGATAGTCATCTCCATGTGGAATTTTTTGGCTTCTCTCTAATATGGTAGGGGCAAAGAAAACATATTGCAGTAATTTAGTGCTGTTATTGCAATAGTTTCGGCAGACCCTTAGCTTGTGAAATTGAAACTTGTATCGATCCTTTGCTATTGGTGCATGTCACTTGGCAGCTGACTTGGCCTCTGCTGCTGAAAAATGCATATGCCTTGTTCGGTTCCCTCTCTTTGGCAGTACTGGTTCTAGGCGTATGCTGTTCTACTTTTAAAGTTTACTTTATCTTCCGTTGTATTGTTCTGTAGGGCGATGCTTTTGTTCTGTTCGATTCTGAGACAGTGGTTTATCAGATTCATAACTGGTATTGACATCTTTGTAAGAAAACTATATAGCAAATGCACAATAGTAGGCAATCATATTCTTCTGAGTTAAACTATATAGCAAATGCACAATAGTAGGCAATCATATTCTTCTGAGTTTTGGTTTATGGTAGAACCAAGGGAAGCCTTGCTTTAATTTAAAAGGTGAATGTGACATCTTAGATATGAGCCCGGCAACCTCCTTGTGAGAGCAAGGGGCTTTTTACACTTTACCTCGTAAATTGAGATTGTTTCAATTTTATGAGTCTTGTGTTTTGACCTGGTGACAAAACTCGGGACCAAATCAGGGTTTGCCACTCCACAGATACTCGTGTAGTGGGATTTTAAGGCCTTTTATATTGCGTAAAGCAGCTTTCTTTCTTAAATGGTTTGTGACTTTCCAGTCTTATGTTGGGATCTGGTGGTGGCTGTGTTGGGCCTCTGGGCATAAAACTCTGTGAGGCTTCAAAATAGAAAAAAATCAGCTAACAATGTGACAGGAGAGGAGAGTCATTGAAAAGGCTTTCTATTCAAATTGGCAGGGCTTCAGAAGAAATAAAATTATAGCATATATTAATTACTTTTATAATTTATTTCTTAACCTTCTAATTATGATCCTAAACTTTCACGAATTTGATACAGGAGAACGGAGGAGCATTAATTCTGAGCTTTGGCATGCCTGTGCTGGACCTCTTGTTTCATTGCCACCAGTTGGTAGCCTTGTGGTTTATTTTCCACAGGGACACAGTGAACAGGTAATAAAACTGTTTGAAAATTTTCTATTGCCTACGTTGAATATTATTATAGCACTTTTTTATTTACCTGAAGTGAGAGGAGAGCTGGCAAATATTTTTTTATCGGCAGAGCCATCTTGCACTTTCTAGTTTAGAAGTAAAAAGGCAAATTCCTATTATCTTTTAGGTAGAAAATTCTTTATTTTCCCATCTAACGATTTGAATATGAACATTGAATGAAATCTTTAGCGAGTTTTGAATTTTATGTTTGGCATTATTGGGAACCATTTAACTATCCAATCTTTAAAGACTTTTTAATGTATTACTTAAACTTAATTATGGTGTTATACTTTGGTGGATTGCCAATTTCATAAAGCTTATAAAGCTGTGTTTTGTTTGTTTTGTGTTTTCCTTGTCGGCAAATCTTTTGTCCAGGTAATTTTGTGCTACATTATTAAGATTTGTAAACATGCTTAAAGATTTGAATGTATTTCATAATCATTACACCACAAACACACCATGAGTCTGTTGGATTTGGAGCATGGGTAGCCTTATTGCTGTGGGGGGGATTTGAACCAACATTACACTCTTAGGTTGTTCCACATTAGCATTCAACCACAACCCCTTGGACCATGTTACTGTATTGCTTATATTATAACCGTCTGAAATTAAACAAGATCCTGTTGTCCACCTTAGATGCTTGGAAGGCTAAAATCTCGTAAGGTATATACTACTTAGGCTTTTCTTCCTTCTGATATCATCTGACCTATCATATATTTGTGAGTGTAGTAAACCATAAACATTTACTCGGAATAAATGATTTCTCCGTTTTGTGTGAATTACATATGGAAATTTCTGTTTTTAGCATGTCATTTATCCCCTCTTTTAAGACTGTTAAGAGCAACGAATTTGAAATTATTGAACTTATATGGCTTAGTTTGCTGTGATCAGGTTGCAGCCTCAATGGCAAAGGAATCTGATGGACATATTCCAAACTACCCTAATCTTCCCTCCAAGTTGATTTGTCAGCTTCACAATGTTACATTGCATGTAAGACTGTAGAGAGCAAACTGTAGAATTTGTAAGCAGTTACCACAGGATTATGTTATGCATGTTCCCCTTTCTCAATATTATGAATGTGATATTTCTATGTATGCTCTAAAATTTTGTTCTAATCCTTTTAGGCGGATGCGGAGACTGATGAAGTCTATGCACAAATGACTCTCCAACCTGTCAATACGGTAAGCCCTTATGCTCATGTGACTTGTCAAAATTGCTTTTTGTTGAAATTATTGGTACCACTTCTCTGGTTTGATAATTAGGTTTTTACCTATGGCACTTAGTCGTCATATTTCACCTTGTGGAGAAACAAGAATATTGGCAGGTGCAGCTGTGTTATAGGATCCATGGACATGTTTCCCTTGCTACTTCATACTGATTATAGCTTTGGATGTATGCTTAATAATATTCAGGTGGCCACGGATGCATGTTTCTATTCATGAAGTTGTTACAAATATAGGAAGCAGAAATAACTTCACATCAATAATATTACTAGCAGGGACATAAGCAATAGATCTCTGCAACTGTTCATATATTTGTTATTTGTTTGCATACTCTATTTTGTTTCTTTTGTTTCCAAATTTCCAATGATGCTTGTGGGCTATTTATGACATTATTAGGGGTATACCATACATATTTGATGTATGTTTTTCTGGATTTCATTATGTCATGTCCCTGGTTGTTAAAGAAACAAGAAAGTGCAATCCAGAAGAAACAGAACACTGAATTGTATTCCTGTGGAATTTTAAAAAAATTATCATAAAGAAATTCAGAAAAACTGAACCCATTGTGCAGTTTAAATTTCAGATTGCATAGTGCAGGCTTGTTTTACATATAAGATTATTTGGTTAGGATATTCCTGAAAGGCATTTTCGGTTTTCCTGTTTTGTATAATTGTTTTGTAATTTCTAGTGATGGCCACATGCTATTGCTGACACTATTCTAGTGGGGCTCCATATGTTTTAGATTGCCTGTGGCAACAATCTTGTTCACTTTATGTGTTTCGGTTAAAACATTCTGGAAAAGAAACATAAGCTTTTCGTTGCTTGCTGTTTTCTTTAATTTAGTAGCCTGTGAAAAGTAACAGCCTGCATAGTTTGCATAACCTTTACCTTCTGATTCGTCTTTCAGTCTTCCATGCCTATCTTGTTAACACATCCTAAAAAGCAACAGAAGCTAATCATTACTTGCTTATATTAGCAATAATCAGTTGTGAAAAGTAACAAACAGCATAGTTTGTGTAACTTTTACCTTCTAATTTGCCTCTATTGGTCATAAATGCCACTCTTCCTTAGGTTAAGCTGCAAGCAAATGAATGGAAATGACAGACTTTTGTGGGAGCTGTTCAATTATTCTCTTATCCTTGTGAAAGCAGATTGTACCACTTTTGACATCTTCATGCCTTGGTTAGGTTCGTAGTCATCTGAGGACAGTAATTGGCCTATGTGGAGAAAGAGAATTGTTGTGCAGGTTTTACAAAACATTGTTATTGGAACTCCTGACTAGATAGACAATTCAAAATGCTAAATAGTAAGGGTCCAAAAGACATGTGAACTATGTTCTAGTCTAAAAGTAACAATGACAACATTAGACAATACAAGTAGCTTAACTTTGTGGAACATATTATCTATATGTCATGCTGTGTGATATACATCACACACATTAGGTGTGTTAGCTGACTCCCCCGGCTAGCACTCTGCTGCAAATCCTTACTATTGGTTACATTAGTGCATGTTGCTATATTATATTTTGATTGTTTATGATGATTGTCTTTCTAACTTATGGAATAAAAAAGAAGTTTGTCATTTGACTGACAAGCTGTTCCTTATAGTATGATAAGGATGCTCTCCTGGCTTCTGACCTTGGCCTGAAACAAAGTAAGCAGCCAACGGAGTTCTTTTGCAAGACTCTGACTGCGAGTGATACAAGCACACATGGTGGCTTCTCTGTGCCTCGCCGAGCTGCAGAGAAAATTTTTCCTCAATTGGTAAGCCTTTTCCATAGTTTTCATTCCTACCAAAGTTTAATGTTCTAGACTTTCTTCTATATTGGAACTGGAAGTGACCTAAACCCTGCTATAGAATATTATTTCCTACTGTTATTGTTGGGTGTGATGTAGGAATATAGCATGCAACCCCCAGCACAAGAACTTGTGGCGAGAGATTTACATGACCATCCATGGACGTTCAGACATATTTATCGTGGTATGTATCTATTAAATAGGTAGTTGTTGGCCCTTTTAATGATTTATTTAAGAAAGTATGTTATGTGTGAAAACATACATAATTGTTTTAAGCATTTAGGTTTTTGGACGATCTTTTCATTGAGGATGGGCATTACGAATTGGTCTGGGTGATTAATATTTTTGTATACATCTTTACTGAGTTAAAGTGCATTGCTGCCATTTCTAAGAATTTAATTAAACCAAATCAGAACACTAGCATTTTTAATATGATTTAGTTAATGATCACTGTATGTCTTAAGAATCCTTAAAAAACTGAGAATCATGTCTTATTGTAAGATTCTGAAGAAAAATGAACATGCTCAACCTCGTTCCATCGCTCAACATACTTAAGATAGAACTGTGCATAAACCTGACAATGTTAGAAAGAAGAGTTACTTGATGTTACATGGACAGAAAAAACTAATATATTATTATTTGCTTTCAATCTTATCATTTGCTTCCTCTTCCTGATGATGGATCATGTAGTTTGATCCAAGATGTCGATTCAAAGATACTCACAGTTTTTTGTCAGAAGCAATCTAATGTTTATATGTTATTGTATTAACATAATCTGGAAGGAATTATTATAGTTATTGTTTTTATGATCGAAGAGGACAGGTACCTCAATTCTTATGTTATTAGAAAGAACTAAGAAGAGTTACTTGATGTTCCATGGACAGCAAAAAAGAGTATTTTAACATAAGCAACTGGAAGGAATTGGCTTAATAATAGCTATTATTTTGTATGATCTATGTTTGTGACCAAGAAATATTGGAAACCATGCCCTTTATTGCATGTGTATGTAAGTACATGCTTAGTATTAATTATATTAAACAAAAAACATTTTTAATTTCTTTAGGAGGAAATTGGCGACCCAGGCATATGATAATGAAGTAGAACAAGCCAAAGGTTGTGCTACTTTATAAAGGCAGTCTTCCTTATAAAGCCACTGGAATAATTCTTCAAAGTCTGCAGGTTATAGAGGTCCCTGGGTTAATCAAAGATTCTGCATAATTATTAGAAAATCAGGGGATTGAAGATGTTTGACTTTATCAGTCTGTAGACTGTTCTGTACAATTCTTAAAGTGATGATATTTAGGTTATAGTTTTAGTCTGTAGATTAAGAGCAGAATTTTAGAACTATCAATCTCTGATATAACAATACGCAGACCACAAAATCTGGATACAATTGATAGTTAACATAATATTTGCAATGACCACATCACTGTTATCGAAGCCATTACGTATTATGTAGTTCCTAGAATATGCTGAATGTTGCTGATTATTTATCCTGTCCATTCCAAGTTTGTTTATTCTTTTTACTGCTTGATTATGAGGCGTTGTTTCTGATAGATTGCAACACATTTGCTATTACAGGTCAGCCAAAGAGACATCTTCTAACAACAGGTTGGAGTGTATTTGTAAGTGCAAAGAGACTTTTTGCTGGTGATTCGGTCCTTTTCATAAGGTAACCCTACAAATCTATATCCAGAACTATTAGCAGATAAATTTCATGAATTTCCTTGTTTTGAGTTTTATGATTTATCTCTATTTTAGCTTTTGATACTTCTATTTATCTCTATTTATTTGCCAAAAGTAACACAAAATGAGAAAGGTATATTATAAATAATTGCACCATTTCAATTCATATATAATAGTCATATTCAGAAAAGCATAAATTGCCTAGAGCTAAATGTGTTAGAAACTTAGAACATATAAAGGAACAGAGCCTGAAAGCTAGTATGTCATTTTTGGAAAGAAGAGTGTCTGTCACTTCTCCAAACAGTAAAGGGTGGGGATAAAAATATGTTCTAAAAGATATTTTTTCCAATCACCAATTACTGCCAGTGGGGCTAAGGATGCAGCATGTTTGATGATACCTGCAATTTTTCATAACTTCCATGAATTGAAAATAAAATCTTTCAGGCGTTTGATTTTAGACTATTTTTTTTTTTGGGTTATATAAGAAACTAGAAAGCAGTTAAGGGATCCAAATCAAAAGCCATAAAGTCATCCTTAAGGCTGATTGGCAGAATGTTTGATTTTGGGCTTACTATAATTGTGGTGAGATATTTTGCTGTTTGCTTGGATCAGTGCAGAATGACATGTACTTAAAATTTGGTGGGTTCGTAATTCCTTTTTCTTTCCATGACTGATCATGTGTCACATTCACACTTCCCAAATAACAGGGATGAGAAATCACAATTGCTTCTGGGTATAAGGCGTGCAAATAGGCAACAAGCAGCTATAGCATCCTCTGTCCTATCTAGTGACAGTATGCATATTGGAGTACTGGCCGCAGCAGCTCATGCTGCTTCAAACCATAGCCCGTTTACAGTTTTCTACAATCCCAGGTTAGTTTGATTTTCTTCTGCCATTTCATTGCCCTGTTTGGATCAGATGTTTTTAGTGGTTAATTTCATGAAAATTTATTTGAGAATTTTGTTTTACTGTTTACTCTTAACAGGGCAAGCCCTTCGGAGTTTGTCATTCCACTTGCCAAGTACAACAAAGCAATCTATAGTACACAGGTTTCACTTGGTATGCGGTTCAGAATGATGTTTGAAACTGAGGAATCTAGCGTCCGCAGGTAATGTGCGCATCCTTTCTTTTGTTAACTATAAAAACATTTGACTTGTGCCAAAAAAGGATTCTTTCTATCATGCAGCTTGCATTGTTTCCTGGGAGGTAGTTGTTAAGAAGAGGAACATATCATAGTTAATAACTAATAAATTAATAATTTATTGACAGGCCTTTTGTATGTTTATTTATTCATGCACAAAATTGGATAGAGTCAATATGATTTCATCTCATTACTTCTTGTGGCTCAAGCTTTGTTAGATATTATGTTTATACTCTTGAGCAAGAAAGTGTGATCCAGAATAGTTTAATAGATTGGTTAACATATTTTCTGATAAAGATGTCGTTCTTTGATAAAATTATCTGTGGCCAGCAAGATTATTAAATCCCCCATTGGAGAAATATGATCTAAGATTAGTATTACTGTGAAATTTTTTGGTCGGTACATATTTCCACATTTGTGCCTATATGTTTAATTTGACAAGCTTGTGAATTGTGTTTTTATTGTTTATTTTACAATTTAAATTCATAATATCCATACCAAAAGTAATACTAATCTTTAGTTTTGTAACTTTGTTTTATTGGTACTGATTATCTGGTTTGTACTTTGCTTGCATGCAGGTATATGGGTACCATTACAGGCATTAGTGACCTTGATCCTGTCAGATGGCCAAATTCACAGTGGAGAAACATCCAGGTATTCATTGCTGGAAATTGATTTGTATTTTCTCCCATATTTCTACTGTTGGATTACTTGGATTTTATATTGATAGAGCCTCCTATATGAGAGTTGTGTCAGTTTACTCACTGTACTTCTGATATTTCAAAGCAGGTTGGATGGGATGAATCAAGTGCTGGTGAAAAGCAGAATCGAGTTTCTATCTGGGAGATTGAGCCTGTGGCAACTCCATTTTTCCTTTGTCCTCCACCTTTTTTCAGGCCTAAACGTCCTCGCCAGCCAGGGATGCTTGGTAAAATCCAGACTTCCACTTGGTTGTTTTTTTAATTGTCCACAGAAAAGCTTGGTATGTTTGATTTTATAAGAAAACAGTGTTGTAAGTTCCTTAGGTCATGCTGGAAAGGCTAAAGAATTATTTACAGTGTAGCATTCATGGGGTCTTTTGGTAGACCTTTTTATTTCTATCAATTTCCTATCATTGTGTCTGAATGAGTGTAATAGCCAGCTAGTTTGTTAGCTTTCTTTGTGCAGAATGAATTGCAAAAACACATAATTCTCTTTTTGTTTCATATTACTGTACATATGCATTAGCTGTAATTATGCCTTTGTGCAGTATGGATTGCAAAAACATTTTATTCTGTTTTTGTTTCAGATTACTGTGCGTGTGCATTAGCTTTATTGTTGTGCCTGAATAAGTGTAATAAGCAGCTGGTTGACTAGCTATCTTTGTATGGTATGTGTTGTTAAAAGTAGAACATTTTATTCTGTTATTGTTTCAGGTTACTGTGCTTATGCATTGATTAGTCTTTAAACTTTATGCGGAAACATCTCTGTGGTCCCAATGAACTGATCATACAGGAGCACAATTTTTTGTTTTCACAATTATACTTTCAATCAAGCCATTTATCTCCTTACATGGGCTTTTTTTTTTTGGTTTTTCATTCACTGTATCATTTCATTGCTAGAATCACAGTGTTAGCAATTTCTAAATTAATGGCTTTAAGAATGAAATTTTTTAAATTTCCTTAGGATTGTACAGTATAGTCTTTTCTGTCAAGCTATATTGAAGTGGAATAAATTTTATCAAAGCGCACGGATCATAAACATTTCCGCAGAACTTGCAGACTTTCAATACACAATTGGACAGCAGTATATTTTGGCTATTTGTTCACCTTCACAAAGTGTCCATGTGCCAAATGGTATATGCTCCTAAAAATATCATAAGCATCTCTCTTTCTGGACCTTGTTTATCACCTATATTCCAATCATCAAGTGATTGGAAGAACTTATAAAGCTTGGAAAAATTGTGTTCATCATCCAACTTATTGATTTGTATTATCTTAGCATAAATGTAATTTTGTTTTTCAGAAGGAGCTGCAGGCATGTCAAATTTACAGAGAATTACAGAGGTTTTAATATTGTGCAAGGAAGGAATAACTTAAGGCCCTCCTGGAAAGTAACAAGCATCACTGAGCACTCCAATCTTCCCTAAAGGCTATTCACTCACTTTCTGAACTCTCTTTCTTAATTGGAGAAAGATGATAGGAGATGGAAATAGGGCAGGTGGCTGGAGCAAATTTTTATTAACTGACAGTGCTAAATGTGAAGGATGGAGGGCATTGGTGTGCTTTATCACAATTAATGTTTCTATAATTAGGCACAATGAGATGGAGCATACTAGATTATCACATATTTAACATCAAACTATGTTTTTTATGAAAGATAATACTAATGTGCAATTGGTCAAGCATTTGGCTATCTCTAATTGGCTTTTCCAAGTATTGGATAAATTTGGTTTAGATAATTTTTAATATCTCTTCCCTAATAAATGTAAAATATATTTAGATGAATACTCTGATTAAAGGACACAGTATAACTAAGGTTGTTCAGGAAACTAACTGGTATGAATGTATTTTCAGGTGATGAATCAGAAATAGAGAATGCAATCAAGAGAACTTTACCTTGGTTTGGAGAGGACATTGGCATCGGCAATTCCCAGAATTCTACAATGACTGGTGTTGGTTTACTGCAATGGATGAATATGCAACAAAGACCTGATATAATTAGCCCATCTGTCCAATCAGACTACTATCATCCTATGACTGGTGCTACATTTCAGAAACTTGGGAGCAATGAGATATCTAAACCTTTGAGCTCACCACAGCAGTCATTACAATCACATCAATTACAATTCAGTATTCCACAGTCTCAACAATCAGCACAAGACCAATTGCATCAATCACAGATTGGGTGGCCACAACAGCAACATCATATTACTACTCAGCAACACCACCAACAAAATCTTCATAATCAGCAGCAGTTGCCATCTCAACAGTTGGATCAGCAGCATCTTAATAGACAGCAGCAAATGCCTGCACAACAGGTGGAGCAACACCAAGTACTGACGCAGAAAGTGAACCAGCAACATCAATCCCTGCAACAGCTACAGCTGCAGCCCGCACAACAATTGGAGCAACGGTTACAGCAGTTTCAGTCGCAGCCACAGCCACAGTCACAGTCACAGTCACAGCCACAGCCACAGCCACAGCCAACACAGCAGCAACATCAAAGGCCACAGCAGCTACTGCTGCAGCAGCCATCTCAGCAGTTGCACCAGCAGCAAGTTCACCAGCTTCAACAGCAGATGCAGCAACTGCAACAGCAGCAAGTTCAACAGTTGCAACAGCAGCAAGTTCAACAATTGCAACAACGGCCACAGCGTGTCCAGCAGCAGCAGCAGCAACAGGTGCTGCACCAGCAGCAGCAGTCAAGTCAGTCTTCTCAACAGTTTCACCTGCAGCAGTCACAGCTTTCTTCTCCTATGCTGCAGCCTGTGAACAATCCATTTCCACAGCCTATACCTTCCCAGCAGCAGCAGCAGCATCTCAATCAATCAATCCAGTCACCTGAAATACGAGGTCAGTTGTTACAGTTAGCTTCCAGTCACTCCCAAGCACCAGTAAACATGGCACAGGCCACAAAATCTCATTCTGGATTTACTGAAACAGATGCCCCTTCTTGTTCAACGTCAACTTCTGCAAATAGCTACCCACTGCAGAATGTTTTTGCTAGGGCAAAGCAATCTACAAGTTTACCTGAGGAAAAGACTCATTGTGCAAACTTATTGAGGCCCAGTACAGGAGGTCCACACTCTACGATGCCTACTTCTAACCTAGGTGGAGAATCCCAGGTTACATCATGGTTCTCTTCAGTTAAAGAATCAAATCAGGCTGCATTCCAAAATTGTCTGAATGCTCAGTTGGGTCAAATTGAAACATCATCCTCTTCTGCAGTTTCGTTTCCTCTAGCACAGGCTGATGCATCTCTACCACAAAGTTTATCATCTCTACCTCTCCCGTCATCTCCTTTTTTTTTCCAAGATGCTTCTCACAACATTGATATTCAGACTGAACCTCAAAGTAATTTTTTGTTTAATGTAAACATTGAGAATTATGTAATTGTTTGTGCATGTTCCTTGTAGCTAGTAGCTTTATTAAAAAAGAGTACTCAGAAGTCAGTACCATATTTCTGCAGGAACAATGGCTCCTACATTTGATACAGGCAAAGATATTCAACCACAGCTTTCTGCAGCAATAAGTTCTCAATCATTTGGTGTCCCAGATCTTCCTTTTGACTCAGGTGTTACAAGTGATATGGGAATCAGTGATAATAGCATCTTGCAGAGAGGGTCATGGCAGCCAACACCTGCACCTGTGCGGACCTATACTAAGGTTTGCAATTATGACAATTGTTTTGTTTGAAATTTTAATGTTTAATACTCAATAGAATATATGAAGATTATCACTAAATTTTTAAAGCCTCTCTTGTGACCATGCATATTGATGGGCATAGTAGATGTTTCATTGTGTAATAATTGCACAATTGATGGGTATCATCACATAAGGCATCCAAGTTGATCGATTCTGCATTGGGTGTAGGTATACAAGCTTGGCTCTGTTGGAAGGTCTATAGATGTTACACGGTGTAAGAATTATGATGAGCTTCGATTCGAGCTTGCTTGTATGTTTAAGCTTGGTGGTCAGCTTGAAGATCCTCATTCAGGTTGGCAACTTGTGTTTGTTGACAATGAGAATGATGTACTTCTTGTTGGAGATGATCCATGGGAGTAAGTCTTGTCTTATTGAAACTCAGTATTTCAAGGTGTCTTTTTCATCTTTATGCATAAATGCTTCTAATGAAGGACTAGAAATGTTTATTGAGTTTGCTGAATGTTTATGGTGCAAACTTGATTCCAAATAAGGGAATTTTTCTTAACAGTAAGAACTGGCATATTTTCTGAGAGATTATTTCATTGTCTTCAGGGAATTTGTGAGTTGTGTCCGAAGCATTAAGATACTTTCACCAAAGGAAGTCTCGCAAATGAGTCAGGAAGGTATGGAGATACTAAGCACTTTACCACTGCAGCAACAAGCTTGTAGCAGTTCTGATGGTGGCATAATGTGGAGGGATCATTGTGATCAGAACACCAATCCATCAATAGGATCATTGGAGCATTAATGCTCAGATGGTGTTTTTCCCTCATCAATCATGGAACAACACAAGTTGATTTTCTTGTAAAATAAATGAGATTCTATGCTGCATGGAAACAGTTTCCAAAGTTATAATCCATCCTGTGCAGCATATCTGCAGATGGCTCTATTTGGATGGAACTCGTTTCTTGAAATTTTGGATAATAGCTGGTACAGTGTTTATGGGTTGCTCATTGGCTAGCACTAATTCAATGTTATGTCAGCCTTTCGAAGTAGCTAGCATGGGGACAACTTCACAGAAATTGTCCAGGCTGTATTGTAACAGAAGCATTGGGTGTTCATTGTACTCTTCTTTCAAGATGGAGACAAATATATACAATTATGCTTGGAAACAGTTAAATATCAACTCTGTCAGAAAATCAAATGTCATCGCTTCTGGCTACCTCGCTGTCATACAGTTTTTTTCTGCAATGTAATTGAAGCTGTTACAGTATATCTCCATGTGAAAAATGCACCAGTGGAACTGACTCAGGAAAATCTGAGTTAGAAGCATCTCCAGTAAGAATGATCACAATGAGATTTTGAAATTTTGAAATTTTGTTTAAGAATGCACCTTACAACCTAGTAAAGGTGATGATGAAGATGCAAATCATGGAGCTGGTACTGATGGTAGAGCTTTGTGGTACAATTCCAATGAAATGTACCATATGCTCGTGTACATACATCTCTGTGGGATGAACGTATCTTGTCTCAGTTGACAATTTCCATTCAAATTGCAAATCATTCGAGTGTTTTCCTTTTTTCTTTATAAATTTTTGGGAGTCTACTCAGTGAATTTTCCCTCCATTCAAAATCTTTTTTTTTTTTTTGAGTCTACTGGATGGATCTTTTCAACTTGGATTTCAAATGGAGTTAAAAACAGTCTCCGAATGAATACATATAAACCAGAAATGTCGTTTGTACTGACCAGGATTCTGGATATGTACAAATATTGTCACAGATGTAAAATCAAGGACTGCTTCGAAAGACTTTCCTTAAATGCAATTCTAGTGTACGATTATTTTTCTTTATAATTCAATTGTGAATCCAAATCCAGCCTAGCAATTGTTGATTAAAATATGATCTGTGAGATGATTATCTCGAGAGTAGAGAGTTCTATGACCTGTTGAGCAATGTGGTGTCTTAACGTGAAGTACTTATCTTCTGTACCACTTTTTGTTTTGAGTTGGTTTAATCTACGGTGCTATTGGACAAACCAGTGCGCTGATTATTTTCAGTGATTAAATTTCTTTGTCAAGTGTGCTGTGTTACATGCAGCAGTGGGATTAATTGTTAGACTCAGATCAATCACAGTTTGATATTTACTCCAAACTTCTTGATCTTTTGATGTTTTTAAATGTTATGTACCAAGACGCACCCATGGTTTTTTTGTTCTTGTGACAATCTTTGAGCGCTTGCTAAAAGGTTGGTTGGAAAATAAGTTTATTTAGTAGGGAGGCTGTCTTGGTGTTCTCGTGGACAATCTTTGAGCACTTGTTTAATACGCTAAATCCGGTAGGAAAACAAATAGATAATTTTAGAGAATTAGCCGAGAGTGGATTCCTGGGGTACTGTGGAAGCCCTTTTCTGGTAGGGGTTTCACCCCTTGTTCAGAATGCTTTTGAAATCAAACAGTAGGAAAACATTAATTCTTGGCATGCTCTGAAAGTGAAAATATTGTTATATTAAATTTAAATGTAGACGCATCATTGTTGTGACTTATCATTAATTAAAAAATGAGATATTAAAATGACGACGGCGATTGGTATTTTTATTGGTCGAAAATACTGTGTTATGTTGTGTCCTCTTCTCGGTCATTTGTGGCAAAAGAGTGAAGCTTGTAAGGGAGGGTGTAATATTACTAAAAATTAATGGGAAGATTAGTACATAACGTGACTGAAAATGCTCTTAATAATACGGCATCCACACTCTTTTTTAAGAATAGAATTTTCTAATTTGTGGCGGTGTTACATGGGTAGTACGTTTATTAATGGTGCACCATAATGCGTATCGAGCACTTGCTGCCAGAGTCTCATAATAAAGATCAATACAGAACAACAGCAAATATGCAGTGAATTGTACAAAGGTTTGAATAAATGGACATCATCTTCCATTTGACTACATGTTTGTAGTTTGATGCTTTGATCACTGGTTTCTCCATTGAAGAAGTTCAAGAAGCTTTTCAACCTTCTGGGCTTTGTAACCATGCAAATATGAAGCAGTGCATCTTTAAATGCTTTCAGGCCTGCCCCCTAAAATGTAAATTCCAAGTGCATACCAAAGATACAAAAAACAATATTCAATGGGTGATGGGCCATCGTCTTGAAAGCAGAAAATCTTTCAATCAATTATTCTTGGCGTTTAGTGATGGATTTAAGTTTTTCGTGTATGCAAGTTCTGAAGGGAAATGGATTCATCCCAAAATGAACATTTGAAATCAATATGTGCCTTCGGTAATCAATAGGCGCCTTCGGTAAGCTATGTTTCTTTAGAGAACTTCAAAAACCACATACTATTATGTCATAAAGTGGAATCAGAGAGTTTATTTCGCACCATTAATCTTTAAAGGAAAGTTCATGCAATTTGAGATCTTACAGGATCAACCAGTTTATGTACTATTATGCCATAAAGTGAAATCAGACAGTTTATTTTCCACCATTAATTCTTAAGAGGAAAGTTCATGCAATTTGAGATCTTATAGGATCAACTAGTTTTAACAATATGCATTAAATAGATTCAATAAACATAATCATTAAACATGAAAGAACAAAAGACATGAACACAAAGATTTACATGGGGAAAACCCTTTCGGGTAAAAAACCCCACACTCCAAAAGCATAGATCCATTGGATTATTCAACAACTAAATACACAGTTACAATACAATTGCAGGCTCTAACCTTTTACATGGAAATTTACATCCTGTTCCATTTAGAGAAATTCCGGCAATATAACACGTGAATTCAATCTCTCATTTCACAACTCGTCAAACAAAAAATCATATTTATAGAGCTTACAATACACAAATTGGACATTTCTAAATGAATTGTCAAAACTTGACATGGAAATAGAAAATGCTTTCATGCACAACTCTACCTGTAAAATCAACTTTCCAACTTGACTGTTCATTAGAAAAAAAACTGACAATGTGAGAAAATTAGTAACAATTAAAAAATCAAATGCTATGAAGAAATCAAAGGTTGAGACACCTTCATTTTCCTAACAAGTTCATAAATTACCATGAAAATAAGGCCAAATTGCTTATAGTGGCCTTGCAAACATATAACATAGCTGAGTAAACAATTTTTTTTTCATTGGGTGTAGTTAGTTGATTACACTCCCTAAGTAAAAGTTGAAACCTGCAAAACACTAAAATTATAATACGTAATTGCATCCAATGCAAGAGGTTCACTTATTTTTAACAGTAAAATTGTACCAGCCAAGTTCTAATTTAAAGTTCTTGGATGTGTTACCCGTGTCTTAAAATGATCACCAACATGAGAATATAATTTCATTTGTATAAATGACCGCTCAAAAAGAGAATTCTAATTAATTTTTTGTGAAAACTTATACTACTACACACACATTGTATATAGTACTACTTTTAAACATGTGACCTCTAAAATAGAACATAGCTTGGCCATTATACTACACAAACAACACTTCACTACATGTATTTAGATAAATGTGACACTGGCTTCATCTAATAGTCCATTAGCAAAGCCCAGAATATTGGAAAATAAAATTAGACCGTAATTAAATCAAGAAATTCTTGTCATGATATGTATTGCTAAAACATTATTTCTTCAATATCTAACATTTTTTTAGTTGAAAAATGTTGAAAGAGTATTACAAGAAACTATGAAACTTATACAAAAAGTCCTAACCGCTAAATAGGAAGCTACTGCCATTAAGAGCAGTCCAAGAGAATGGAACAAAGACGTGACAAACAGATACAATCTTACTTGGCAGTAGGAGTCCATCTTGGCTGGCGTGTCGACAACACCACCATGATTGCTTCTTATATACTAGCAGTTCTTTTAGCCCACCTTCCCTAAGTCAACGAGTGGCACAATTCAGTGAATACTCCAATATAATCATTCAGATCTTGTATCTTAATCCTTGACTAACTTCTCTATTTCTTGTTCTAGTTCATGTATATATCAAACCAGATTCACATTGGAGTCAAGACTTTCTTGAAGAAACACAGAAGGTAGGTGAAGCCATTTGTAAGATGAGGTTAGAGTAGATGTTTTGGATTGCAACACCCAAAGGAATATGTTCTTTAAAGAAACACGCATTGCATTTTCTTTTGTGATCACATTGTAGAAGGTGGAGTCCTAGTCAAGTTTGGTTGCAACTACGCATGCTCAGAAGAGATTTCGGAGATTGTTTTGAACCACGACCCAAATGGACGACTTGTTCATAGCGAGCCAAAGTACATGCTTGATGGTTTCTTTTTGGCTTTTGAATGGGTTGGGAAGGAGAAACGTAGTTTAGGAATTTGATTCTTTTCACAAGAAGACTACTTTAAAGTAGATGTCTTCGAAGATATTTGTTGGGACAATACTATGGATCAGAATTGGAGTAAAACTATTCTTGTAATTGGCATAAATCAATGTTTGGGAATTTTTTCTTGATTTTCTCAGTTTGTTTCTTAATATCAATCTGGTGATGTAAGTTCATGAAAGGTGTTGTGGCTATGTATCAACGGGTTGAAAACAATAAATTGAGTGGAGATGAAATGCATTCTGTGAAAATAAACACTTCAATCTAAACAATAATAGAACAAATTTAAAGACACTCTTAAACTATGCTCTTAAAAAAAATCTTTCTAAACCAAATAACTTAAAAAAACCCTTTTAATATATGTAAGATCTATTACATTTAACTCAATTCTGATTGGACACTTTTAAATCTGTTTAAGACTAAATAGCTTCTAGAATTATAGCAATTTATGTTGATAAGATCTTGGTGACATGACCTGTTAGATATGGCGATAGGAACTATAATAATTAAGCAACAAGAATAGTGTAACGTGTCTCAAATCTCAGAAAATGCAATTGTTAATTCCAAATATGGTTTCAAGCTTAAACAAAATATAATAAACCAATACAGTCACTAAATTACACATAAATCATACTCACAAATAAATGACATAAAAGCAAATTCAATCGATGGCTGAAGAGTGGGCCCCGCCTCCTAGTTGATTGGTTGAAGAAAGTAATCAATAGGTTCTCACGTTCAACTCAAATGATAATATTGTCTGTATTATATTGCTTCATACAAAAAGTTGGGATTGTTTGATAAAAAAAGGAGCTTACATAGTCTTTTACATAAAACCAAACTATCTAAATATTACACAGAGTTTAGAGTTCAACAAAATCCAAATCTGTGGATGGTGGTGCTGCGAAGGCGGCTCATATGGTGGGTTCTGGTGCTTCGTTGGCGGCCAGAACAATTGGGCTTTCTAGGCGGTCTGGCTTGGCCAGGGGGGCCAAAATGTCCTTCAAGCAGGGGGGGAGTTTTATCCCTGTGAGAAATGCCATTAAGGTGAAACTAAAGGACGAAGTAATAGAAGAAATAAACGATGAAGAAGCAGAGCTCTCTGAACGTGGGATTATCTGCAGGTTTCGGGGCTTTTGGCCAAGCCTTCCTCAGCTACACTCATGGATTTCCAAGGAGTGGGAACCTCTTTTGTCTGGTAAAATTCACATCTTCCCTTTGGCCAAGGAATTCTTTGTTGTTAAATTTGATAATATCCATGACATAAATACTATTTTATGTGGTCATTTTTTTAGTTGGGGGGATCAATATCAGCTGCTGATTAAACCCTGGCATTCAAATTTTAGTCCTGTTTCTGAAACCTTTAATAAATTCCCGATCTGGGTGCGCCTTCCTAATCTCCCCCTCCATCTTTGGAAGGATTCTCTTCTGGAATCGGTGGGAGAGGCTCTTGGGGACTTTCTGTTCATTGACGAAGAATCTTCAGATATCTTTCATTCCACATTTGCTCGAATACTTGTAGAAATTGATGTTACAAATGGACTTCCTGCTGAGGTTTCATTAGAATGCTCCAAGGGGACTTGGGTCCAATCTCTGGATTATGAAGGATTACCTTTCCGTTGTAGAAGATGCTTTAAAACTGGACATGCTGCTGCTCAATGCGGATTTGAGAAAAAATTACATAAGGCAACCTGGTGGAATGGCGCTTCTCAATGTCATTATACGGTTGAGAAGATTGCTGATCTTAATAAGAGTTTTTCTGAGGTGGCTGCTTCGGAACCACAGGACCTTGGAACCCCCCCTCCGGTCGTCCCTCTTGGTGAGGTTGATAAGGCAACCCCTTTAGAACCTTTGGCTGCCTCTCCGGATGAAAGCGCTTTGGCTGTTCTTCCTGATAGCTTTCCTGTGAAGTCGCTTTCTTTTCAATGCAGTCATGAGGACAACCCCAAGCGTATGGTTGATGGCTTTGATCGCCATGAAATTTTTAAGAAGGTCTGGCATAGTTTGGTTGCGCAGGTGGAAGAAGGATGGATTACAGTCAAGGGTAAAAAAGATAAATCTTCACGGCCTTCTTTCGACATGACTCTTTGCTCCCACAAGAAAAGTGCTAATTGTAAATCTTGATGAGTTTTGTTTGGGTGCTGGCTTTTTGTTGGCTGCAGGCTGTCTTTTTTGTAGCCTGGCCTTTCTTGTTGTAAAGGGTTTTGGATCCCTTCAAAATCCGCTTATCCCCAAATATCAAAAACAAAATCCAAATCGGTTGAAGAAAGAATGAAGTGGCCTATGACCATTCTTTCTAAAGGCTAAAAACCGATTTACTATTATCATGCAAAAGACATCAGCTACATAGGATCTTTGGCAATCTTCACGAGCGGTCTTTGTTTTCTTCCCCATGATCACAAGAGCCCTGCATTTTGCACATAATTCATCAACATTAGTGTTAAGTAATCGGTTATTTCCTAAGATATATCATTTAATTCATGCTAACTCTTATAATTCTATAAATTACAATGCCAACTTAGGGAAAACATTAAAACATAGGCTAGGATTAAATGGTAGAACAAGACCAACATTTAACCCATCATTTCCCCCCTAGCAGCTAAAGACATTGCATGTCCTCATGCATGACTTACAGTCTTAACTTGATGATTGGTCAATTTTTCCACCATTGCCATTATTTTTTTTCTCATTTGCTTTTCAAATACCAAATGAATTGTCGATGTTCAACCAAAGTTATGCAGTTTTCTGTGAGACTTTGTTGCACAAAGGTCTTCAATTTTTCAATGGTTTGTTGATGTTCGACAATGGGCATATAGTCTACCACAATCCTCTGCTTCCACATAGCATTTTGAGTATCTGTGACAACGAAAAAAGTATCTCTTTACTTTTCCTTGCTCGTTTGGGCCCTCCTTGTTTGAGCATAATGTTGCCTTGATTTAGTGTTGTAATGTGTTTGGCACATTCACATTAGGTCTTGGGCCCTTGTGAACTAAATGAACTTAATTATTCCTTATTTAAGGTGTTGTAAAGTGTTGTACCACACTTTCACACTTTTCTAAGGTTTTCATAAATAATTGGGCTTCTTTATGCCTTATTTGGCCTTATTTTGCATCCACACACCTCATTCAATGCATCTTTCTGAGGATAATCCCGACATAAATCAACATCCAATCATAATTCAAGTGTTTTTAGGTTGTGTGGCCCAGATTTGGTGATTTGACATATAAGTCCCGTGTGGCCCAAGATTAAATTTAATTCAAATTCTTGGCGGAATTTTATCCTCCTAGATTTGATGTCGGCTTGTAGTGTTGCAATTTCAGGAAATTTGGCATAAACAAGTATTAATACAAGTTTTTTTCACTCATTTTACACCTAACAAGTTGAATGAGCATCCTTATAGCAAATTTGAGTTCACAAGAGCATTCAAGAGCATTCAAGGGCTGATTATCAAGTGTTTTAGAGCATAATTCAAGTATCAAGCATCATGTCAAAGTCATCATACATCATGTTTGTTTTTGAGCTAACAATTGTGATGTAGGGTTTTATGATTCAAGCTAGCATTCAAGTCAAGATTTGTCACATTCAAGCAAGATTCAAGATCTGCATCCATTGGAGCCATCTCATACATGTTTGCAACACTTTATTGCTAGGGTTTGGTGAGTTGTAACATTGCATCATGTTCATTCATCATTCTCCTTTCCTATTTTATTTCATTACAAGGTTTGATTACCAAAATGGGGTTTGACCAAGGTAAATCCCTTTCCACTAACAAAACAACATTTTTCCTTCTCTTAAGTGTGTGATTTGCAGGTCTAGGTTGAAGACATAATGAAGAGCAAGTTTAAAGAAAGTTGTCAAAGTTGTCACCTTGCATTGAAGATCATTGAAAGACATCTACAGGTTGCAAATCAGAGTTTTAGATCTGGAAATCAGGTGGAAAGGATAGAGCAGACATTGAAGAGTAGAATCGGATTTTGAATTTCTAAAAAATCATAATTGGACTAATACACTTCTAGTGTATGAGTCCCAGTATAGGCAATTTTGCAGATTTTAGGTGTTTTAGTCACATCTCTGCCAGATTCTAGTTCCTGCCCAGAAACCCTAACCTGGGACTAAATTTCCCAATCTAGAGTATGAGTCCCAGTCAACATTAAATTTAGTGTTTTCAGCATTTCAAGTCTTCATCTAGTCCTCTTTAGGTTTTTCAGGTGCACACCTTCCATTTTTTATTTTTCTGTTATGTTTTACATGCTTTTCTAGGTCATTTAGTGAAGTCTTACATTGCATTAGGTCTTGCATTTCATTAAGCTTTCCAAGCCCTAGCTTGGTGGTGAGCCCCTTTTTAGTTTATAATCAAACCCTAGGACAACCCTATTGCAATATCTCTTTCTCCTTTGCATACCTAAGATTGAGATCTATAGGGTTTTCCTTGAATGAATGATTGTGAAATGTGCTGTTTTTTGTCCTAAACCATAAGGCAATCCATTTATGATGTTTCAGTATCAATTACTTCTTGATGTTCAACTAATGCTATGTACTCTTTCAACTCAGGTTCCTTTTTCAGCTTTAATTTCTCCAAGTGTTGTTTGAGTTTACCCATTCACCTAGCTTCTTGTTGATTCAATTCATATATTTTCTGTAGCCATTCTTTGAGGGACTGTATTTCCATTTCTGTTTGTTGCACCTTGAATTGTAGACCCTAGAGTTCCTTTTGTTGTTTATTAACTATCTCCTCTAAATAAAATTCCTCTGTCATAAGGGAATTTGCAGATGTAACTTGCTCTTCTGCATGTGGCATAAAAATTTCCACTAGAGGCTATTTAGATGGAAAGATAGTCATAATAATGTTAATATTCATGGCCTTTGTCATAACAGTTTGTTCATTGAAAGTAAAAAGAGAATGCTCATCTTTCTGTAAAACAAGATTAGGGGAACAAAGTATAGGTTGTTTTTCATTTGTTATTCCACCCTCGGGTTGGGCAACATTTTCTTGACCATTTGTATTTCCTTCTCTATCTAGTGTTTGATCATCATATTCATTTTGCATATCCTCCTCATTACTCCATTCTTGTTCCAAAAAACATTTTGTTGTTCAGGCACACCCTGTTCAACATTGTCAACTACTGCTGAATCCTAGCATCCATTTGCTTAAGCAATTTTTCTTCTTCATATTCTGCTTCATCTTCTAATTGTGCCTTGTTTTGCTTTTCCTTTTTCTTCCGCCTATTTTGATGTCTTAATTCTTGACTTTGTCTATCTTTGTTAAAAAGATAGGTGGCTAGGATTTCAACATTTGACACCTTTTGCTTCTTATCCATTGTGCTTGCTACATTAGCCAATTTTTGCAAGTTGGAAATTGAGGGTTCTTTTGCTTTAGTTTCTTTCTTTGCCTAGTATTATGAGAAGGTCCTTCTTCAGTTGAAGGAGTTTTGGCAGTCTTTTGATTTTTCATGGTAGTACAAACTCTAGGTTGTTCAACCTTATTTTCTGTACTATCCTCTTCTACACTGTTATTTTTAGGTTCACTTTTATCACCACTTGAGTCAAAGACATTTGGGATTTCATTGTAACCCTCAGTTTCACGAGCCTCTAGTTCACCATTTGAAGCCAAATAATTTTCTTCCCTCATGAAAACAAACTGACTAATTCGAGGAGTAGCTTGTTTTAGGCCTTCCATTACAATCAATTTTACTAAACTATGATGTGCTAAGGAGTTTTGATGCCCTTTCTCCACTTCTAAGCACATCGTTTTAACATAATGAAAAAGATAATGAGGAAAATTCACTAAGTCTTCATGCCACAAATGAAAAATCAACTTGGAATGCTGAGAAAAGATATACGCATACCTCCCTTCTCCAGTAATATACTAAATAATACTTACATACATCTGCCCAGTTTGGTGGAAGCAAACTTCACAAGGTTCCCTATCCAAGAACCATTTTCAATTGCTCCTTATGACAAACTAAATCAATTGTTTTGGTTGCATATACAGGATAATAGGCTTCACCCATGTGAGGTAACCTAGTAACATCTACGATGGTTTGAATAGTAATTGTGAAAGAAAAACCCTCATGGTGAAGGAACCACTATCCGCTAAATTCCATGGAAAAGTCATGAGCAATTTGATTATCATATCTGCATAGAGATTTGAAAAAGATGTGCCATTTAGCTTTCTTGAAAATTTTGTATGCTAGCTTATTTTCTCTTAGTGCAGTCATGGTGGTAGGTCCTTGATGGATGTGAGAACCTCCCATGGCAGTTTCACAAAAAGGGACTGGTTGTAGTGAGTAAACGAAAAAGATTGCAAGTTAGGAAAGGACATGGGAGAAAACACAATTGAAGAAAGCAATATTTACTGTAATAATTGGATGGTAAGATGATGACATGTTGAGTAATTATTGGCACAAAACAAGACTTAGAAAATAAATCCATAATCAGTAGATTTGATAAGATTTAACCTATCCACACGGGTGACTAACAAGGTCATAATGGTGGATTGGCATAGCTTATTGTGACGTGATGGATAATATAGCACAATAATGGTTTTCCCCCTAGCTTAAGATATGGTGACGTCCTCGGTTGCCACAATAATGATCAAGAAATAATATAATTAACAAAAAATAAAAGAAATAATATACCATGAAGAATTTACCGATACCAACACAATGTTGATGACGCGACACGTGAGTCCGGTGAGGAAAAGAGGTTGATGTGGCCAACAAAGTCGTGTAACTTGTGCCAACTAGAAGAATCGTGTGATCACCACTTCGTAAGATGGAGGAAGACGCCATCAAGGGAAAGTGATGTGACTACTTAGAGCTAAGAGATTCAACAATCCTATGTCAACGGATGGAATGATGAGGGGGCCTCCATAAATTCATCATGAGTTGTCAACCCATGAGAAAGTCACTATAAATGCTAAGGCGACTAGGACAAAAAGAAGTCGTTTGATGAGGTGGCTGAGCTGGAAGAATTGTGTGTAAAGGTAGCAACACCAAGGTATGTGGTCCATCACTGAATTAGCTGAGACCACCCACAGAAAAGAGGTTGTCAATGCTGTTGTGAGCAAGGAAACGATGGAATAGTCAACCTGTGCCAAAGTGTGCAGTCAAGGATGAGTTGTACAAGCCACGGTGGATGGTGACTCTCTCTTGACACTTCATTGAATAAGCAACAACAAGAGATTGTGAAGGAGAGCTTGCTAACAAGTATGAACTTAAGAAAATAATGTTTTTTTTTTTTTTACAACAACAGATCTTTGAAATCTCAATTTTTAATCTGTCACCACTTAGAGGCGCCAAAAATTTGGTTTTCACCTCTAAGCTTATTATGCAACTAAAACCTGTTGGAAACCCAGTTTTAGGTGGTAACTAACCAATAATGCCTGAAGGTTTTCATTGTTGGATATTTTATTGTATTTTTTTTAAATAGAGAAAGTACCTAAAAGGTACTTGAAGAGGTGATAGGAACTCGGGATACAACATTGAGTTCCTTCATCAAACTAACAAAAAAATTGTCTTTGGAGATAGGTCGCTTATACATTTAAGTGATGCCCATTAACAACAAGGGACATACGTTTAGAGTCCATAGTACGAAGTTTGACTGTACCATTGTCATAGACAATCTCAATCTCATAAGGCCCAAGCCATCTAGTGTGGAACTTTCCTTTGAAGTCTTGAAATCTGGAATCATAAAGAAGTGCTCAATCTATTGGCTAAAAAGACTATTGTCGTATGTAACGATCATGCCAAATAGCACGTTGCTTCTAAATTCTCTGCATGGAAAAGAGCTTGTTGCTATATTTCATCAAGTGCACGAAGATTGTCAATCCTTGCTTTTTGAGCTTTAGTGAGATTCATTCCCATTTGCAAAGTAGTATGTAAAGTCTTTATCTCAAATTCAATAGGTAAAACTACTGTCTTACCATAAAAAAACTCATATGGTGTAAGACTAGTGGTGGTCTTCCACGTGGTTTGATATACTCATACTGCTTCTGGAAGTCTTGTTGCCCAATCTTTCTTATTAATCACTACAATCTTTGTCAAGATATTTTCAAGTTCCCGATTAGTCACTCTAACCTTTCCATTGGTCTGAGGGTGATATGGAGAGGACTTGCGGTGTCGAATTTCATACTCTTGAACTAGAGTGACAATCAACTCAGATGTGAATTGAGGTCCTTGATTTGTAACAATTTTGTGAGGCACACCAATCCTGGTAAAAAATTTAGAATACGAAAGAAACAATTTTAGTATCTCTTGCATGTTTTAATGCCACAACCTCTACCCATTTAGTAACATAATCAGTACAAACCAATATATATTCCTTATTTCTTGATGGGGGGTTGATTGGCCCTACAAAATCTAAACCCCATTTTTCAAAGGGTTCAAGAGACAATTGGGACTATAGAGGCATCTCATAAAAATGTGTGGGTTGCCCCATATGTTGCATTTATCATAGTGTTGCACATACTTTTTATAATATTTATGTAGTGTAGGCCAATAATATCCAGTAGTTCTATGAGCTACAAAATGACCTCCGCAAGGTTTTGAATGCCATGCTCGAAGAATATCAAAGACATCATTTTTGGCTACACATCATTGCATGATGTTATCAATATCGGTGTGGAATAAGAGTCCATTAATCCATGTGTATTGACCACTTAGCCCTACAAGTTTTTGACAATATCAAGGAGAAAAGTGCGAAGGAAACTTGCAAGTGATTAAGTAGTTTGCAATGTCTACAAACCATGGACACTTAATTGATATAGCAAAAAGATGCTCATTAGGGAAAGCATCATCAATAGGCACAAGTTTTTCCTCGTATTGCAACCTGGATAGAAAATATGAAATCGCATTTTCCTGACCAGGTTTATCAAGTATAGTTATATCAAACTCTTGCAATAATAGTAACCATCTAATTACTCTTCTTGTATCTACTGGTTTATTCATTAAAAATATTATTGTAGAGTGATTTGTATGTATAAGAACTTTATAACCAGTTATGTAATGAAAAAAATTATTAATGGCATAGACAACAACAAGAAATTCCTTTTCAGTAACCATGTAGTTTACCTCAACACCTGTTAAATTCTTACGAATGTAATAAATAGAATAAAATAATTGTCCTCCTTTTGATCAAAGATGACTCCCATTGAAAAATTGGAAGCATCGGTATGGATGTGAAAGGGGAGCTCCCAATTGGGTCCTCACAATATTGTTGTGGTCACAAGCTTTTCCTTGATGGCCTCAAAAGCTTGTTGACATTCTTGTGTCCAAGAAAAAGTGTTATCTTTTCTCAATAAAACAAAAAGAGGTGTAACAATTTTACTAAAGTTTTGAATAAAATTCCTATAATATCCTTCATGTCCTAAAAAGCTACGAACATCCTTTTGACAAATAGGAATGGGAAACTCTTGCTTTGTCTGCACCTTCTTTGGGTCAACTTGAATTCCTTTAGCAGTAATGTAGTGTCCTAGTACTCTACCTTCCGTCATCAAGATATAACTCTTCTCATGACTTAAAGACAAATTAGTATCTTCACACCATTGTAAAATTTTTTCAAGATTATTTTTGGCTTCCTCATAAGTATCACCATACACAGTAAAATCATCCATATAAACCTCAACACAATCATGAATCAAATCAGCAAAAATACTTAACATTGCCCTTTGAAAAATAGCAGGGGATTACATAGACCAAAAGGTAAAATATATGCATATGTCCCCCAGGGACAAGTAAATGTAGTCTTATCTTGATCCTTAGGTATGATGTGGATTTGATTGTACCCACTGAATCCATCCAGGAAGGAGAAGAATTTCTTACCTACAAGTGTATCCAAAACTTGGTCAATGAAAGGTAATGGAAAATGATCCTTTTTAGTAGCCTTGTTAAGGGCTCTATAATCAACACAAATCCGCCATTTACCATTTTTTTAGGAACTACCACCAACGGAGAAACCCATTGATTGTCAGAGATTGGATATATAAATCCTACATTTAATAACTTTTGCAATTCTTCTTTCACAAATTCTCATAAAATCTGTTTAACCTTCCTTGCAATTGCCTAATAGGATGACTACCTTCCTCTATGTAAATGAGGCGTGTGCATGTATCTAGATGTATACCACACATATCTTGATATTCCCATGCAGATGTATTTTTATGATTCTTTAACATGAAAATTAAATCTTGAATTTGTGCATCATTCAACTGTGGATTAATATTAAGAGTACATTTTGGTAGAATTTCTATTGCTTGATATTTTTCAAGTAAATCTATAGCATGTGCTTGTGAGGTGGATGGTGAAGAAGTGTCAAAAAATAAAAATGGAATATATGCACAATTATGTGGCAACAATTGATGTAATGTAATAAAATGTTGAAGTGATTGTGAATCACTTAGCAGAGGAAAGTTGTAACGCCCTGCTAGGGAACCCAGAGAACAACACAAAAAGTAACAAAATAACCGAACAATTTGTTTTAAAAGTCATTCGATTACAACTTAAGTACTTAAGAAACATCTACAAATATGTTCTTAGGATTCCATGACAACACTACTAAACAATTACAAGTATGATCTCACATCACTAAACCATTAACAAAAAAACATAAAGATAAACTATATTCCAAATGAATGATACAATTACAAATCATGATGGAATCAAGTTACATTCAAAACACATCAAGTGAGATTATGATAAATATCGTAACATCAAAATCATAATACAATAAAGCTTCATATAACTATCAAGATATTATACAATATGAATGACGATCATATACAACCATCAATATCGTTCACGAGCACACTCAGCGTCTAACTCCATGAACAAAGTGAATCTAGGAACCTATCAAGAATAATTTCGTCTCAAGCTGCATAACCTGTAAGGGGACCCAATGGAGGATATAGCACATTCCTCCCAACCACATGGTACCCAAAGGTCCACTCCCTCCATGCTAGGAGATAATGTCAGGCCCACAAGTCAATCAAACATACAAGAGAATAGAACATAACATCACATGGCTAACAATCACATAACGACATGACGATATCTAAATCACATAATCACTAACAAGCTCCCAGAGGCAACAATAAAACCAAAGGTAACTCTACACAAGAGACCACAAAACATGTATAAGGATAAGAGTGTCATCACATAGTTGATCTAGGTTACCTTGGTGAATCTTCCTAGATTACTGGCCCTCATCCTGAGTTACCCTGGCAATCTCTACCAATTCTCGGCCCCTAAACGAACTTATGTGGAACCGAAACACTTTTCGAGAGGACAAAGTGAACGATTATGCCATTCTAGGCCATCTCAATCTACCCTTAATCTATGGAAGCACTAAGGAATACATTGAGGCAATCAATTAATCTGAATTATTTAATGAACACTACCCAATCCCCTAATACATTTAATTAGGTTTTTATTGGATTATAAACTTACGATAGGTTACCCTGGTTACCTCTTAGGGTTTCAAACCTTATTGAAAGCCACTCTTCCAAACAACATAACTTAACATCAAAATACCAAGACAACCAACATGCATGTTTAACAAAACCATGAAAGAACATATCTCAATCATGATACCAATCATAGAGTATTTTCAAAAAAACCACTAAGGTAACAAGAAAACCATACATGGCTAAATCCCAAATCAAATCTTCATAATAGAACATTAAAGAATAAGCATAACCAACTACATAATGTAATTTCACTTCCCTAGCCTCTAGAAGATTTTAAAACTTAAATACAATGAAGTACATTCTCAAATTATAATATAAACATATCCCATCAAGATGACCATTCAATCTTCATAAATTAAAAGTTCATATAAGATAATCTCATTGACATAATTAAATGTCTTATAATTTACAAAGTATATCTATGACCATTCCTCATTGAAAATAATATAAAACAAAACAAACTGACATAGCTATGCATGAACAAGAGAAACTCACTTATAAAATCAAAATTTAAATCTAAATACATTTTAATGTAATATACTAAACTTATCATTTACTTTGCGCATGCACTAGGAGGAAATGTGCCATGCAAAAGATTTTAGTTAAGAGAAATTAACTCACACACACAGTTTAGGCAGTTATCACGCCTAACTAGGGAGAATACGCCACATTTAAAACTGAATTCATAACCACCTCAAGAATAATAAACAGGTAGATTACATGCCATTCAACATAAGTTGTTAAAACATGCTAATTTTTTTTGAAGATTTAAATATGGCTAAGACAAGCTATACCAGTAGAATCCACGCCATGCAAAAATGATAAACTTGTTTCAAGCTATACCAATAGAATCCACGCCATCCAAAAATGATAAACTTGTTTTATAAATAGAACTTGTATAAGTAAAAATTAGAAACTAAAGGAGGCGCAATATAAGCATTTGACGCAACAAATACATTTTAAATAAAACATAATATCTTTGATTTTCAAGTAAATATTTTTTTTTCAGTGAATTGACTCAGTACAATTTCCAACATAATTGCAAAACAAAAGCTAATGTTTGGGAGAAAACAAGTATGGGATAGCAAGGCATTATAAGAGCAATCAAATTACTCACATAATCTACATTCAAAACAGATCCTTATGTAAATATAAGTTTTCAAATAAATGTTTTCAATGCCAACTAGAGTTTCTGGCGCCAACTATCTACCATTCAAAAGCTTAGAAATGATAGGCTCAGGATTATATGGTGGATGAGATCAAATCAGTTATTCTATGTTTGCAGAATTTCAAATCTTACAAAAGAGAGAAGAAGCCGTCGACTCATCATGAGATAATAGCATCATGTAATAATGTTTAAGAGATAGCTAAGATTTTTACAAATACATACATCTTCTATCCTATGAGTGTCGATCTGAAAAATTCTCCACAGCCATGCTCAAAATTTAGATCTCGAAACATGTATTCCACAGTATTTGACTTATTTCTTTACAATTTTGTACTGTTGGTAGAAAAAACACATTCCTACGTTTCTTAACATGAATACATTTATGGATTTTGAGATTTTATCTAAAATCATTTTAAACATGAAGAACTATTCCAGATAAATTCATCTAATAAATTGCAGAACAAAATTATAATTGTCTGAACCCTTTTCTTATCCTTGTTTTGCTACGTTTGTTTTTCAATGTTGAAAGCTTCACTAATTGTTTCTTTGTTGCATGTGCAAGTTTGACTGGGTAAATCTTTTCCATAAACAAACCTAAACATTTTCCAGTACAAACCAATTTTCAAGAATAGCTTTCAGAAACTTCTAATTAAGAAATTACAAAATAAAGAAGAAAAAAATGATTTAAATTTTTGAATCCAACGAAAATTGAGGCAAGAACCAAAAAATTCACAATTCTTTATTCTCCCAAAGCAAAAAATCCTTCAAATCCACTTTCCCCCAAAACTTTTCAACCAAGAAAATACAAAAAAGAAGCTTTTTCCAAAAACTGCCGTGAAAATTTTCTTCCTAGCAATTCAAAATCAATTGCTATGAAAATTATTGCACAACCAAAAGCTTTTAATCCATTTTCAATTTACTCAAAGTCACAAAACTTAACTGACAATCAACATGCAAATTAAATTGATCAATTAGTTCTAACTTAGACAATTTACTCAAGATCAAGATTTCAGATATTTTGCATAATCTATTGAAAACAACTCTTTTAAAAATATCTTTTTAATAACATTCAAGTTGCACAATCAATAATTTTTTTACATTTAATTAGCATTCTATTTAATAATTTTAATTTAATCAAATATTTTAAATATTAAATCAAACCTTTATAGAACAATAATTAATTATAAAGTAATATAAACATAATCATTTTAATCTATCATAGCAATTAAAGCCAAATACTCATAAATCTAACCATTTAACTAATTAAAACAATTCAATTTCCAACATGATGAAACTACAAACGACACGAGAGAATGAACGATAAACATAAACGGGTAACAAACGGGTACTTGTTCTATCGAGAATGATGGCTAAGAATGAGGACTTGACACCATCTCCGAACAACATATTTTCCATTGGGTTCGGGCACACTCAGACTTGACAAAGGAGGTGAAGCCAATAGACTTGACAAAGGAGGTGAAGCCAATACTCGGTACCTGCAAACTGCATTAAATAACACTGTTAATATATCTACATAAATCCACAATCACACCGTGAAAGAGAGTTGCAGCGTAGCATGGTACTCACAAGTGAGTAATGCTACATTGTCTTCTTCACCTAGACTAACAAACAATATTGCATCATAAATAACATCAAATACATCATCATAGCACACATAATGTTCATCATATTGTCGCCACACAAATGTGATCAAACAATCAACAATAATATCCCAAATGTATCATCAACATAGTATAAAGCCAACATAATGTCAGAGTCATAATTGAAAATAAACAACATAGTATCAAACACAACTAAAGAAACTATCAACAACCTAAAACAAAGTGTAGCAACTGGAGGGACACTACATCCTCCCCCCTAGGATTAGGCTTACTCCTGGAAGCCTACAAATAGATAAGGATAAAGCTCTCGCATGCGTGTCGCATCCTCCCAAGTAGCTGATGCCTCATCATTAGTATCCCATATGACCCTCATGTGATCAACGTCTCAACCCCTAAGGGCGAGTCTCCTATGCTGAAGAATTCCCATAGGCTCCAAAGCCAGCTGCCCGTCGTCTACCTATAATGCATTCCAATCGAGCACATGTGAAATATCATGATGATAAGGCCTAAGAATAGATACATGGAATACATCATGAATGAGTGAAAAGTTAGGTGGTAAAGCAAGTCGATATGCTACAGGACCAATCCTCTTCAGAATCTCAAACGGTCCCATGAAACGAGGCGCGAGTTTAGAACCTTTTCCATAACGGATTGGACTCTTTTGTAGACGCACCCAAAGAAATACCCTATCGCCAATTGAAAATTGACGATCCACTCTATGCGCATCGACATACTTCTTCTGCCTGTCTTGTGCTGCCACCAATTGCTCTATGATGGGATCAACCTGTTGCTCCATATCTCGAAGCATTTCAATCCCAAGTAGAACTCTATCCTCAAGTAGATCCCAACTCAATAGAGTCCGACAAAGACGTCCATACAATGCTTGAAAAGGAGGCATACCTATGGAACTTTGATACCCATTATTGCAAACGAACTCCACTAAGTAAAGATAATCTTCCTAATGTGACTATTGCTCCATTACATACATCCTAAGCATATCCTCAAGAATCTGATTGACTCTCTCAGTCTAACCATCAGTTTCAGGGTGATAAGCTAAGCTAAAGTTCAATTGAGTACCTAAAGAGTGCTACAAAGATGTCCATAAAGCTCATGTAAAGACATGATCTCTATCTGAAATGATTCTGCGAGGAATTCCGTGTAGTCAAACAATATCTTCCATGAATATCCTGGCCACAAAAGAGGTATTATAGGAAGAATGAATCGAAGAAAAATGTGCTACCTTAGTCAACCTGTCAATAGTAACCATAATAGCATCATGTTGACACAATGGCATAGGTAATCCAACAATGAAGTCTACCGATATGATATCCCACTTCCATTTAGGAATAAGATGTGGCTACAAAAGTCCTACGGGATGTTGGTGCTCAACCTTAACTCTCTAACACTCAAGACATCTTGATGCAAAATCAATGATATCACGCTTCATTCCTGGCCAAAAGTATAATTGTCGAATGTCCGCATGCATCTTCTTAACACCTGAATGAGTTGAATAAGGTGCTCGATGTGCCTCTAACAAGATCAGAATGCGAAGACCTTTTGAAAGTGGTATGTAGATACAACCCAAATGTCGCAACAATCCATTTGAATTAAGAGTATATCCTATAAATATACCTGTTGATGGTTCTGATGAGCATAACAACAGTTAAACATAATATATCTATCCTGCTCTCCTAAAAGAGAAAGATAACACATGGATATCTTAGCTCCCAAGGTCTTTGTAATCGGTTCTCAACTGTGCTAATTTCACTCAATTGTTGATGTGAACTGTAATGTTCAAGGGGCCTGCTGGTGTTGAGCTTCTGGATTGTTCTAAGATCAAACATAAACTTAAACCTACTTTAACCAGGGTCTTAAAGAAACAGAAAAAGATAGATCAAAGCTTGGAACTGAAGGAAATAATAATTCATCCAACTTAACCCGACTTGTTACCTTTCAAGGAATTGCTAACTGAATTGCAGAACAAAAGTAACTTGTGATTAACACACAGTTTCATTCATTCACAGTGCTAATTTTAACAGCAAATTGTAAATCACTATTTAAACAAAACATGAAATAAAACTTCATTCCTTGAAAGCTTTTCAAATCAAATGATTAACCCGAGATAAACGCCATTCAGGAACACAATACAAAGTAGATTTAAATTTGGTTGCTTCTACTGTTAGTGAAACAGATAAGCAACATTTACAAATCTGGCACAATCACCAGTGTACAAAAAACCTATATCTTCAGATTGTTTCCATCTACACTAAGAAAAGCAGAAGAATATATTATTGTCTATGCTGAATTTAACTCCTCTTCTACTGCTACTCTTAAGTTTCTCTATCGCTACTGGTTTCTAAAAATTCTCTATCTCTTCTAAAACTCGTACCTTTTTTTTTAAGAGGCCAAAATGCCATATATATAGAATGTACCCAAAAGAATGCGTTGGTTCCTGTTTTAGGGTTTTACAAAAAAATATCCTCCTTCATAAGGGTCAGCTTCCAGATCTTTTTGAATAGAGTTAATGCTGCATTCAATGTGAATCCCTGCTGTCCATGTCGGTGAAGGATTGCCTTCAGGAGAAGCCTTCAGATCTTTTACAAACACAACATTAACTTCATGCCTCCGTGTCCATCTTCGAACTCCCTTGCAGAGCTGCCTTGAATGCTCTAAAGCATTATTATTAATGCCGATCCACCTCTGCCAGTAGTGATCCCAACTGTCCCTAAGAATTATGGTTCTTTCTTTCCTTCGGCCTTCCTCCCCGCTCTAGACCCTCCTGCAAGTTGATCGTCCTCTGGAAGCAGCATCAGATTTCCCGTTAGATCTCCATACCAGTGTTCACGGAGCTGTTCCATCGCTTTTGATCTCAGAATAAGTCCATGTCATTTTCATCCTGTTGATATCCTTGACAGGGGTAGTCAACCAGTCAAACGACCAATGGTTCGCCCCTTTAGCTTCTTTTGATTGGGTGAACACATTCTACATGAGATTCCCAGGCATTCAAAAGTTGCTCGCCTAGAATCGCATGTCAGTGAGACACTAATCGTGTCTCCCTGATGCGATTATACCTCATAGCAATCATCGATGTAGCATACGACGATCGGAAAGAACTCATACCAATCTACAAAAGTCATATCAACATCCCCAAGACCATCGGCAAGACTATCTTCTTCGGCCATACATCACATCGAGCCTATTTTCCTTCGGCGAGACACTACCAAGTTGGTGAGACCTTATGCCAATATCACTTCATGTCGGTGAGACTAGCTTCCTTCGCCAAGACATTACACCGAAGTCACACCCCTTTCACCGAGACCCCTCGCAGTCGGCCAAACATCACACCGAAGGGAGAACCCTTCGGCGAGACCTCCACCCTTCAGTGAGACCTCACAGCGAATGTAAATCCTTCTCCCCGATGAAATTTTGAACAACTGTCAGGGAGAATCTATCCTGTCGGCAAGAGATTACACCGAAGGCTTAACCTTTGGTGAGACAGTATTCTGAAAGTGAAATACTTTGGCGAGCTGAGACCACTTTGGGGAGACTCCTTCGGGTCGGTGAGACATTATAGCGAAGACGCCCTATTTCGGCGATGAACTCATTTCAATCGGGAAGACTTTGCTTGGTCGGCGAGACCTTTCACCGAAACTCCCCCATGTCGGTAGGACACCTGCCCAAAACCACAACCTTATTCCGAAGGTACCACCCCTTTCGGTGAGACACCACAAGGTAGCTGGGACCTCATGCCGAACTCCAAGCTTTCCCAGATGCCGTTCCATTTTTGCAAGAGTCCACCCTGTCGGTGAAACCTCCTGCCGACGCTACCCCCTGTCACCGAGACTTCCATTTGTTGGGAAGACTTCTCCCTGTACCCAAATCCTTTCGGCAACACTAGCCCTGTGTGCAACAGTTGGCGAGACACCTTCCCAAGTGGAGAGACATACAAAACCTCACGGCGATTGAAATTTCATGGCGACCGGTGGATCCAAATGAATAACACACTGCCAGTTGACAAGACATCTGAAAGGTCTCAACGACTTTCTTCTTTAGGAGTTTTCTGCTAAATTGGATTGAGGCATGCTCTCCAATCGAGTTCATTGAGAAATATCATCAGGTGCATGATTTAATCCTGCAACACAAATTCCTCCATTAGTCCTCAAAGCATATAAAATACACTATTGTTCATCATGCCTTCAATTTTTAACAAAAGGAAACCCCACCTTGGCTGAGGCAGAACCAAAATTTGACAGAACAAAATACAGACCCAGGGGGAAAGCAGAAGAATTTTAAAGATCAAAGCAAACAATGAAAGGCAAAGAAAACAAAAGAAGAAGAAGCGGGACCCATTTTGTTCCAAAATAAAATGGGGTGGTTATGCAAGGCATAACAAATGGTGACTCGGCTAGGAAAATGGTTTAACCAGTTTCAAGAAACTGAAGGATTCAGCTACCCAGAACTCCTGGTTTATGAACATCAAAACTCCAGTTGGGTCAGTTTTAACAACCAAGGTTGAGCTAGAATCTTAAATGTAAGCCAACAGTGGCTACCCCTGAATCTATGTGTGTGCTTAATGGTACATAATCTTTCTATAAAGTTTTCCTCATATTTTGAACAACAATGTGCAAGATTTGAACTACATGAGTTAATTCCCTTTAGTTGTCATGCAATGATATCCTGGGCATTGCTCCATTGCCAGTCAGGAATCCATAGCCCCGATGGAGATACCTCTAGTTTTCTCACAGCATTGCTCTACTGCCAGTCAGGCGTCCATAGCCCCGGTAGAGATACTGGAATCACCCATTCATATTGAGTCTTCTTTACTCTTTAGATAGTTCTCTTTTTATTTTCTTGGAGTTTCAGATATTTCATTCAATTTTTTCTTAATATGTCAGATGTTTAACATCTGTTCTAGGTTGAAAACTACCATGGACCTCATAACAGCATCTGGGAATCATATTTTTCACTCAAATCCTACACCACCATAGTCCTAGGGCAAATATACCATTACAAAGGGAGATGATCTTGATGATTTGTGACAGATTCAAAGGAGCTAATGAAGGTTATTTACTTTGCACCTTGTTTTCAAGACTTTCCACAACTCTTATTGACAATGGGCATAAAACAACGAATTCAGGACATAATTATCCAACCAGAAATCCTAAAAATATCTAAACCCCTTCTCTCCTAATAACCAAAGTATACTTCAGATAACAACCCACCACTTTAAGATGGAAAGAACAGAGAAAACCCCAAAGAACAAACAAGACATAAACCAAACAAAAAAGGAAACGAAAGGACAAAAAGAAAGAACCAACAAACAACAACAAAACTATTTACAAACAGTAAAACAAATTATTTACATAAAGAACAACAAACTATTCACATAAAGAACATGATTATTCACGCACAGGTTATTTACAAGCATAAACATAGAAACTATTTACATAAATGCACAGCCCAGGCAAAGCTTAAATTTGACGGTCGACCTTGCTTGTCAACAAATTTTTTAATGACGGTTATCTAGTCAAAGGTGCCCTTAAAACATTCCGATATACCTTAGTGTAAGTAAAATTATATATATCATATATTTCTATATAAATTTTGACAGTCTATCCAAAATCTCTCCTTTCATCTGATACAATCTTCTTAAAATTTTGATTGTATTTTATGGCAAAAATCTCTAAATACGGTCATACGGCCATCAAATTTAAGCCCCGAGCCCAGGAAAATACCAAACTTCATGACTCAAAATAATGTTTAAGAAATTTTCCATTGACAGGAAATGGAACAGGTTCTCCCGTTAAACTACTTAGTTGAAAAGCATTTTCTCCTAGGATCTCTGCAATTTGATAGGGACCTAACTAGAGCTTGTCAAATTTCTGGTGACTTCCCTTCTTTTCACTAGCTTTATCCCACAGCAGCACAAGGTCTGATATTCTGAAAGCCTTGATTTTGGATCTTTTGTTAAAAAAATGTTTGACAACAACCTGGTGTCTAAAGAATTGCTGCAAGGCGACATCTCTTTGCTCTTTTAATTTTAGCAAGCCAACTAGTCTTGCTTCTATCCTATCATCACTAGAGTAGAATTTCTGCATGAACTCAAGGATAGGTATTTGCAAGTGAATGGGGAACACAGGTTTTGGGCCATACACTAGCTTGAATGGTGAGGTCTTTAAAGTAGCCTTGATCCTAGTCCTATCTGCCCACAACGCAAATCTTAGCTGAGTGTGCCAGTCCCTAGGATTGTTCTCTAACAACTTTTTAATTACCCCCAAGAGATTCTTATTAGTTGATTCTGCAACTCCATTTCCTTGTGGGTAATAGTTTGAAGAATATTTTAAGACAATTTTGTGATCATAAGCCCATGAAATGAACTCAATAGAAGAAAAGGAAGAGCCATTGTCACATACCAATGCGAAGGGTACTCCAAACCTAGTTGTGATGCATTCGGTGAGGAACTTGATCACAACCTCTGTTGTACTATTCTTGCAAGGTATAGCTTCTGTCCATCTTATGCAGTAATCAGTGGCAGTCAAAATGAATTTGTGTCCTGCAGAAGAATTTGGGTTAATTACCCCAATAAAATCCAGTGCCCATTGGGAAAATGGCCTTACCTCGTAAACGAACTATAATGGCATGGCTGAATGGCATTCTTTTGAAGCAAAAATTTGACATATGTGACAGTTCTTACATGCTGATGGGCGTCTTTGAACACACACGAACAATAATAACCAGATCTGAGGATTTGATGTGCCAACGAATCTGCAGAACCATGACCTGTGCCATGTTTCCCATGAAATCAACGATCACATGTTTGGCCTCATGCTGATGAACGCATCGTAGGTAAACTCCCTCAAAATTCTTCTTGTATAGCAATCCTCCTTTGAGCATATAATGGGAGCTCTTCATTCTCAACGCTCTCCTCTGAGTTGTATTCATTCCCTGTGGGAACTGATTGTTGAGCATGAAATAGACAATATCAACATACCAAGGGTTGTTGGAGAAGGACTGAGTAGTGTATTGCTGGCAAATAATTTTGTCACCAACACTCGCCATGGACTTAGACTAGCCTGTTCCTCCAACAAATTTCATGGGGCGAATCTCCAGATCGAACTCCTGCAAAATGGCCATCCATTTCCCTCTTCGTTGTCCCAGATCACTCTGTGTAAGTAGAGACTTCATAGCAGCATTAGGAACTACAACAATAATTTGACTCCAAAGGATGTAATGTCTGAACTTCTTGACAACTCTGACCAGTGAAAAAGCTTGTTTTTCAAGAGGTGGGTACTTGACTTCGGCATTCTTAAATGGAGAACTCATGAAAGAAATTGGCCTCTCCTCTGCCTCTTCTCTTCGTTGAGTTAGGACAACTGCACAGGAATGTTCAGAAGCAAAAGAATAAATAAAAAATGGCTTCAAATAGTGAGGACTAGCGCTTCTGAAATGGATTGTTTGACTTGAGAAAAGGCGATCTTTTCCTCATTACTCCATTCTATTTTTGCGTCTTTCCTCATCATTTCATTAAGTGGTTTTACAATTTCTGCAAAACCTGTGATAAACTTTCTTACGAAGTTGATCTTTCCAAAGAAGGATCTCATCTCCTTCTTACTTCTTGGCATGGCTATCTTCAGAATGGACTCAACTTGGTCTGGATCGATCGATATTCCTCTTTCTGAGATTATGTGTCCCAAAAGTTTCCCTTCAGAAACCCTGAACACACACTTTTTAGGATTCAAGGAGACACCATACTGGATACACCTTTCAAGAACTTTAGCTAAGTCTGCAGCATGGTTCAGTCTCTCTTTAGAGAATACTGTCAGATCATCCATGTAAATGATGATGCATTTTCCAATCAAATCTTTGAATGCTATGTCCATGGCACGTTGAAAAGTTGCTCCAACGTTTATCAAACCAAATGGCATCCTTCTGTAAGCAAATGTTACCCACTTAGTAGTGAAGGTTGTCTTCATTCTGTCTTCATAGTTAACCATTACCTGATTATATCTAGAATAGCCATCTAGGAATGATATCATCTGAGACCCATTGACAGTCTGCAAGACTTTGTCTAGTGAAGGGATAATTGTCCTTTTCTGATGCTCTGTTCATATTTCTGAAGTCTACACATAGCCTGATCTCTCCATTCTTCTTACGAACTGGAACCAAGTTAGCCACCCATGTTGAATGTCGTACAGGGAAGATTATTCTTGCAGAAAGTAATTTTTGAACTTCTTTGAAGATTAGTGGTTCGATCAGGGCATTGACATGGTGTTGTTTCTGTCGAAATGGTTTAGCTTCGGGCTTCAGAGGAATGGTATGAGTCATCACAGAAGCATCAAATATTTTTAAATCTTCGTACCCCTAGGCTATCACATCAATATCCTTCTTTAATGCCCTCAGTATATCTTTTCTAATTGTTTCAGGGTAGGCTTTCCCTATGTAGACATTTCGTTCAGGGCCAGAATCAACTAGGTTAACAATTTCATATTCACCTCCTTTATCTTCAATTGATATTTTCTCTCGAGCCCTTGGGTCTAAATCAAAAATTCTTTCTAAGGCCACCATTCCCTTGGGAATGCTATTAATTTTTAAATTGAGGACCCCTTTGTATCACAATCTTCAGGGTTCCAATCTCCTTGATCCCTGTTGGACTCATCAATGATCTACCCTTCAAAAAAATCTGAGCTTGCTAGAAAAGCAAGGATATGTCGATCATCCTCAAAAACCTGAAAGTTCTTGATGTTATCAGGAACAACTGAGGTGGATATCAATTCTACTGAGAATCTTTTAAGCTTGGAGCCTTGCATGGGTTCTAGGCTACTTGCAGCAACAACTAATGAATCAGCTATTTGATTCTCCTCTCTAGGGATTAAAATAATCCTAAAAGCATCAAAGTCTTCAATCAGTTCCATACTTGATTTCTATAAGCTGCCAGCCTTCTATTATGACATGTGTATTGGTTGCGCACTTGCTTGATAAATATTTCTGAATCTCCTTTAACCATTAGGGCAGTGACTTTCTTCTTATGTGCGAACATCAGCCCCCTAGCCAGAGCTTCACATTCTGCTACATTGTTAGTACATCCAAACTGCAACCTATAAGAAGCAAAGAAAGTTTTCCCTTTCGAGTTGGTTAATTCAATTCCAACACCATAGCCTATTTTGGATTTGGATCGGTCAAACGCGAGGGTCCATAGCTGATCATGAGCTAGGGTTAATCCCTTTGAGGTTATTGTGGGAATTTGGATAGAATGACCCATAGGTGGGGCTACTTGATTTTTTGCATCAAATATTGGGAAGGGGTGTTTGAACGGTTCCTCAAGTGTAATTTCCAATTCCTACACAGATATATCATATAATATGTGGCTATCCTTTTGACAGTCATTTTTTTTATCTTTGATTAATTCCTTGGGTTCTGGTATACTTGTGAGTGTAGGGGTGTCGAGCAAACCCTGGGGTTGTTCCTTGTAAATATGTTGGTTTGGAAATGTAACTGGGGTAAGTTTGATTTGAGAAGGAACTTCCCTTGAAGGTATCTTATCCATGGTTAATAGTGCTGTATCCTTAGCTTCAAATGAGAAGTGATATGAAACAGTCTTGATGTGACTTAGGCTAGTTTCCTGAAATTGAGAGACATGATTTAAAATGTTGATGCAGGGTTGGAAGGTCAATTCAGACTGATTTTGGTAATGCACCCTGCACGAATTAGGGAGTAGGAGACTTTGCAGATCAATATCCTCCCTTAAGACAAGCTGATCCTGTTTCAGCTTCCTGATCAATGCCTATTGATTTTCATTAATTGTGGGATTAGGGGACTTTTGTGTTGACAAATCTTTGTTATCAAGAACTGAAAAGGTTAACACTTCTCTTTTATAAACCCCTATCTCGGTTTCAAAGTAAGCTACCTCATTGGGACAATCATATTCAGTGATGACATGCTTGAGGCAAGGCTCACTTTCAATCCTAATCTGCGTAGGCACTCCCCTCCAGGGTAGCCACATGTGTGAAAAATCAAGGGAGAGATATCCCCCTATACTTTTCATCAAATCTCTACTCAACAACATACCATAGGTCTTGGGGATGTCTGCTACTTGAATATCTATATTGGTCAAGATCCTAGGGTCTGACCCTACTTGCACATGTATGTTTCTCAATTCTCCCACTACATTAACCTCTGTTTTGTCAAGTTGGATGACCTTCTTGTTTGTTTGGATAGGGTTCAATCCCAATTTCTTGCATATAGAAAATGGCATAACATTGCTTGAAGCCCCTGAATCTAGCAAACAATTATGTAGATTTTTCCCACAGATTCTTAAACTTAAAAGAAATGGTGGGGTACCTACCTTGCTTTGGTACAAAGCTGCGTTCATGTCTGCAGCAGGTGCCACCTTGTTTCTCCCCTTTGATTTATCAGCTTGCTCTAAAGATTTCAGCACTATCTCCCGTTGGGTAGGGCACCACTTTAAGATATCAAAGTATGATAAAAAAGTTTTCTATTTCTGCATCTCAGAAACAATATCAAATTCTGTGTTATAACTTGCATTATTTTTGACAGCACCAAGTGAATTACCTTTGTTATGGAAGTCAGGCAGACCTTTTGGTGGATGAGGGTTATTATCAGCACTTTGTTTCGGAGGCACCATATGATTAGGTGGTACTGATGTAGTGAACGGGCCCTTATTCTGATTTCTTAGGAAGTGTCCTCCCTTTGTCTGAAAAGCTTGGACGTCATACATATCTTCCTCTGGTTCATTCTCACTCTGCATTGGGAATGAGGGTTCTTCTTCAAAGAGGTCATAAGTCATTGCTGTATCCATTGAGTCACCTCCTTTGTTTGAATTCCCTTGGAATGTTTGGGCATCTTCTTGCGCCATCTTGACAACTTTTTCCATTTTAGGGTAGTTTACCTCAGAATGGGTTGCAGTATCATGCAGCTTGCACCAATTAGTCATAAAATTAAGGTCAGCCACATTTGCAGTATGTGACCTGTCCTCACTAGCTTGATAATTATGGGAAACTCCACCATTGTTTGGCCTGGTATTCCATTGTCAGTTGTTATTGGGTCTCTGGTTATATCCTCTATTTTGATTTTGATAGCCCTAATTAGGGGAGTTTTGGCCTTGATAACTCCTTTGGTCGTGATTGTTATGATTTTGATAATTACCCTGATTGTTATTGCTCTGATTAGGATAATTACCTTGATTTCGAGCAGGGTTCAACCTAAGCTAAGCCATGTCATTGGTGACTTGAGACAATATTTTCTTTAAGGTCTCCACCTTGTTTGTTAGTTGAACTATTTTTTCACTTTCAACACTCTTAGCAACAGGTGGCTGACCAACATAATTTGGTGTTCCAGCTTGGTTATGATGACTATATGGGCTATGATGAGCTTGTAATTGTTGAAATAAGTTAGGAGCTTCGTTAGTAAAGAATGGAACAAGAGGTTGAGTCTACAACTCAGATATAGGCCCATAACGGGAAGGAGACATTCCTGGGACAGTATTGAATAAAGGGGTTGGGCTATGCATTTGATACCCCATTGAAGGAAAACCTCCTTCAAAACTTCCTTGTTGAGAGCTAATTTGTTGTTGCAGCTTGATAGCTAAATGATAAACTTTAGATAGAGAATCAATATCTGCTGGCTGATAAGTCCTTTGTAGGAACAAACCAAGCAAAGGATCTATAACTCTAAAGTATGCTTGAATGGCACTATTCTCAGCGACTAGATAGGGGTCTTGCAGTCTCTTATACATTCATTGAAACCTGGTATTAAATAAGGGAAAAGGTTCACCTGGCTCCTTCCTAATGGTAGCGAATTGGTGGAACAAAATGGCTAGATCTACGTAAATTCTGAACTGATTGATGAAAGCATTTTCCAGGTCTGTCCAGCTTAGAATAGAACACTAAGGAAGATTTAGGTACCAGTTGTACGTCATATCCCCTAAGGAATAAGGGAACAACCTACAAACTACATCATGGTGAGCTATCTGAGCTCTGGTACAAGCGTCCTTAAAAGCTTGTATGTGCTCTTCAACACTCCTTGATTCGCCATGAATGTATTTGGAACAAAATTTCTCAGGATTCTTAGGTATATCGTGAAAGCCTCTAGGAATAGTCCCCAATGGAGAGGGATTATTCTGAAAAAATTCCATTGGTGGTAGTGGTGGTGGTTGAGCCAGCTATTGGGTGGGTTGAACCAGTTGTGATGACAATTGAGATGGATTCGGTGGTGGATTGATATGATTCGGTGGTGGATTGATATGAATCCACTGGGGTATTGGTGAAAACTTGGTGGAGTGAGCGGAGCTGACAAGGGTGGTATGATGGTTGCCCCAGTCTTGTGAATCTTGCATCTTGTTGGGGTCTTGAGTTCTATCAAAGGTGGTGGGTTTTCAGCTGATCGAAGAACTCTATGGGACCTTTCTGGTGAGGAAAACCAAGTATTATCCAGCTTGCTATTCTAGCCCTCCTTCTAGCGCCAATTCTCTATTGATGGTTTTGATGAGCACATCAACAATTAAACAAAATATATCTATCCTGCTCTCCTGAAGGAGAAAGATAACACATGGATATCTTACCTCCCAAGGTCTTTGTAATCTGTTCTCGACTATGCTGATTTCACTCAATTGTTGATGTGAACTGTAATGTTCAAGGGGCCTGTTGGTGTTGAGCTTCTGGATTTTTCTAAGATCAAACATAAACTTAAACCTACTTTAACCAGGTTTTTAAAGAAACAGAAAAAGATAGATCAAATATTGGAAATGAAGGGAATAATAATTCATCCAACTTAACCCGACTTGTTACCTTTCAAGGAATTGCTAACTGAACTGCAGAACAAAAGTAACTTGTGATTAACACATAGTTTCATTCATTCACAGTGCTAATTTTAACAGCAAATTGTAAATCACTATTTAAACAACATGAAATAAAACTTCATTCCTTGAAATCTTTTCAAATCAAATGATTAACCCGAGATAAACACCATTCATGAACACAATACGAAGTAGATTTAAATCTGGTTGCTTCTACTATTAGTGAAATAGATAAGCAACATTTACAAATCTGGCACAATCACCAGTGTACAAAAAACCTATATCTTCAGATTGTTTCCATCTACACTAAGAAAACCAGAAGAATACATTACTATCTATGTTGAATCTAACTCCTCTTATACTGCTACTCTTAAGTTTCTCTACCGCTACTAGTTTCTAAAAATTCTCTATCTCTTCTAAAACTTGTACTTTTTTTTAAGAGGCCAAAATGCCATATATACAGAATGTACCCAAAAGAATGCGTTGGTCCCTATTTTAGGGTTTTACAAAAAAAATCCTCCTTCAGAAGGGTCAGCTTCTAGATCTTTTTGAATAGAGTTAATGCTGCATTTAATGTGAATCCCTGCTGTCCATGTCGGTGAAGGATCACCCTCAAGAGAAGCCTTCAGATCTTTTACAAACACAACATTAACTTCATACCTCTGTGTCCATCTTCAAACTCCCTTGCAGAGCTGCCTTGAATGCTCTAAAGCATTATCATTAATGCCGATCCACCTCTGCCAGTAGCGATCCCAGCTGTCCCTGAGACTCGTGGTTCTTTCTTTTCTTTGACCTTCCTCCTTGCTCTAGACCCTCCTACAAGTTGACCGTCCTCTAGAAGCAGCATCAAATTTCCTATTAGATCTCCATACCAGTGTTCACGGAGTTGCTCCATCGCTTTTGATCTCAAAATAAGTCCATGTCATTTTCATCCTATTGATCTCCTTCATAGGGGTAGTCAACCAGTCAAACGGCCAATGGTTTGCCCCTTTAGCTTCTTCTGATTGGGTGAACACATTCTACGTGAGATTCCCAGGTAGTCAAAATTTGCTCGCCTAGAATCACATGTCAGTGAGACACTAATTGTGTCTCCCCGATGCGATTATACCTCATAGCAGTCATCGACGTAGCATACGACGGTCGACAAGACCTCATAGCGATCTGTAAAAGTCATATTGACATCCCCAAGACCATCGACAAGACTATCATCTTCGGCCAGACATCAAATCGAGCCCTTTTTCCTTCGGCGAGACACTCCTGGGTCGGTGAGACCTTATGCTGATATCACTTCGTGTTAGCGAGACTAGCTTCCTTCTCCAAGACATTACATCGAAGTCACGCCCCTTTCACTGAGACCCCTCATAGTTGGCCAACCATCACACCAAAGGGAGAACCCTTCAGCGAGACCTCCACCTTTCGGCCATACCTCATGGCGAATGTAGATCCTTCTCCCTGATGACCTTTTGAACAACTGTCGGGGAGACTCTCATCTATCGGCAAGAGATTACACCGAAGGCTTAACCTTCGGCGAGACACTATTCTGAAAGAGAAATCCTTTGGCGAGCTAAGACCGCTTCGGGGAGACTCCTTCAGGTCGGCGAGACCTTATAACGAAGTTTCCCTGTTTCAACGATGAACTCATTTCAGTCAGGAAGACTTTGGTCGGTCGGCGGGACCTTTCGCTGAGCTCACAATTTTTGTCGAAACTCCCCCGTGTCGGTAGGACACCTACCCGAAACCACAACCTTATTCCAAAGGTACCACCCCTTTCGGTGAGACACCACTAGGTAGTCGGGACCTCATGCCAAACTCCAAGCTTTCCCCGATGCCATTCCATTTCAGCAAGAGTCCACCCTATCGTTGAAACCTCCTGCTGACGCTACCCCCTATCACCGAGACTTCCATTTGTCAGGAAGACTTCTCCCCAAACCCAAATCCTTTTGGTGACACTAGCCTTGTGTGCAGCAGTCGGCGAGACACCTTCCCAAGTGGAGAGACATACAAAACCTCACGGCGACCAAAATGTCATGGCGACTAGTGGATCCAAATGAATAACACACTGCCAGTCGACAAGACATTTGAAAGGTCTCAGCGACTTTCTTCTTTAGGAGTTTTGTGCTAAATTGGATTGAGGCATGCTCTCTAATCGAGTTCCTTGAGAAATATCATCAGGTGCATGATTTAATCCTGCAACACAAATGCCTCCATTAGTCCTCAAAGCATATAAAATACACTATTGTTCATCATGCCTTCAATTTTTAACAAAAGGAAACCCCACCCTGGCTGAGGCAGAACCAAAATTTGACAGAACAAAATACAGACCCAGGGAGAAAGCAGAAGAATTTTAAAGATCAAAGCAAACAACCAAAGGCGAAGAAAACAAAAGAAGAAGAAGGGGGACCCATTTTTTCCCAGAATAAAATGGGGTGGTTATGCAAGGCATAACAATACCCTCCAAGAGTCTACCTGATCCAATCTCCATCTTCACCTCCTGATACAATTTGTCTATAGGAAGTGTTGCTAAAATATGGATCCTCAAATCAACTCCAAGAGTTACAGTAGAAAGCTCATGTCTTCGCCGACTAAGAGCGTCGACCACTACGTTTTCTTTCCCCTAAAAAAATTTCACCTCAAAGTCATACTTGCATAAGAACTCCATCCACTGTCTTTTCTTAACATTCAAATTAGGTTGTGTAAAAATATACTGTATACTACGACAATCACAATGAAGTTGAAAATGGTGCCCCAACAAGAAATGCCTCCACCGAACCAAAGCATGAACAACTACAGCTAGCTCTAAATCATGAGTAGGATAGTTCACTTTATGATCCTTGAGTTTGCGAGACTCATAAGTGATCACATGACCATCCTGCATTAGCACAACTCGTAATCCTTCCAAAGACGCATCAATGCAAACAAAAAAATCCTTAGTAGGATCATGAACGACTAAGATAGGTGCACTAGTTAACTTTTCCTTAAGTGTCTAAAAAGTCGACTGACATTGATCTGTCCATATAAATTTCTTCCCTTTCCTCTGAAGAGAAGTAATAGGATGAGCAATCCTAGAAAATCCCTAAACAAACTGTCTTTAATATCCAACAAGACCCATAAAATTGCGAACCTCAACTATATTGGTAGGCATAGGCCAATCAATAATGGTTTGGATCTTTGAGGGATCCACAACGATACCCTCTTTAGAGATAACATGACCAAGGTATTTTACCTCAGTTTGGAAGAATTCACACTTCTTCAAATTTTCATACAATTGATTCTCTCTCAAACACAGCAATACCTATCTCAAATGCTCTTCGTGCTCTTCATATTTCTCGAATAGATCAAAATATCATCAAGAAACATGAGAACAAAATGATCAAGGTATGTGCGAAAGACACCATTTATTAAACTCATGAAAACAGATGGTGCATTCATCAACCCAAATGGTACCACTGTGAACTCATAGTGCCCGTAACGAGTTTGAAAAGCCGTTTTATGAATGTCCACTTCTGCAATACGCAACTGATGGTAACCTTAATTTAGATCAATCTTAGAGAACACATTAGCTCCCTTGATCTGATCAAAGAGATCATCAATTCTGAGTAAAGGATATCGATTCTTTATCGTCACTTTGTTCAATTGACGATAATCAATGCACAATCTGAGAGATCCGTCCTTCTTCTTTACAAAGATGACAGGTACTCCCCAAGGAAAAATGATTGGACATATAAAACCCTTAACCAATAGTTACTCCAATTGGATACTAAGCTCTTCTAGTTCCTGTGTTGTCATTCTGTATGGGGCTCAAGATATAGGCTCTGCTTCAGGAACCAAGTCAATTTTGAAATCTATGTCACATTTCGGTGGCATACCAAGAATATCACTGGGAAAAACATCTACAAATTCCCCAAGAATAGGGTAATCATCAAGAGATATCTCTCGACTCTCCCCTACCTCCAAGTTGTTAACTGTTGCTGCAAACAACTGACATCCCTGATGAAGACATCTCATCAACTTCATAGTTGATAGAATCGGCAAGGAGATGGGTCTTTGTATGCCAATTGTTTCCACTTCTGTACCAGAATCATCTAAGCAATGTATTATCTTATATCGACAATCAATCACTGCACGATGAGATTCCAACTAGTCCATACCCAAAACAATGTCATACAAACCAAGAGGTGTAACACGAAGATCTATTAAGGTAGATAGCGATCCGATCCTTAGTTTGCAATTGTGAACAAGGGATTCTACTACTACCTTTGCCCCAGAGGTGAATTCTACCTGCCACCTATCGCCTTGCTTTACTGCTACAAGTCCACATCGTTCAATAACAAAGGGAAAATAAATGAATCAGTAGCTCCTAAATCAAAAAGGATAGAAACAGTAGTACCTTGTAACTGACCTGAAGTCTCAACCACAGTATTCTGATGATCTGCTTGATGGTTATCTACCGCAACAAAGACTGTGTGTGAATGACCTACATCACCAATTGTCAGCTCCAAAGTTGTTGGTCACTGACTAAAACCTGATGTATCTCTCATAGGGCACTGCCTAGCAAAATAACCCTATTGACCACATGAAAAGAAACTAGTACCTCTGCCAAAACCTTTGCCACCTGAAGGTGCATTAGATTACTGAAAGCTGCCTCTGCTAATTGCAGACTATGCACTCTGAGCTGGTTGGTCCTGACGATTGCGCTTATTGCACCACCAGTTACAGTTCTTTCCAAACTGTGAACTGTTACCCTGTTGAGATTGAGAATTCTTATTCTTTGGTGGGTTACGATGCTGCTGTTGACCACCCTTAGCAGGTTCCTGTTGGTTTTGATAGGAACCCCTATCTAAGTTTGACCACCTCGCGGACCAAAACCTGAATAAGGTGCACTACCTATATGAACACCTGTATGTCCACCCAAAGCCATAGTCAGATTCTCCTCCACAATTCATGCCTTCTCCACAACTACCTCCATAGTCTTCAGCTCAAAGACTTTGAATCCTCCACTGATATAGGCATTCAAGCCCCTGATGAAGTGTTGTACCAACATAGCCTCATCGTCCACAATCCCAACATACTGTTTTAGCTCGTAGAACCTGTGCTCAAATTGCTCAACAAACATAGCCATCTGACGCAAATCATGGAACTCATTTGCACGTCGTTGTCTCCAATGTTCTGATAGGAAACACACTCTGAATCTCTCCAAAAACATGTCCCATAAAATTGAACCAATTTCCAGATGAAGCTTTTGCTCCTCCAATCACCACCATGTAGAGGCAAAGCTTCTAAGATGCATAATGGTGCACCTAGCTCTAGTGTTGCTACCATAAGGATGCATAGAAAAACATTGTCCCAAGTCTATCAACCAAGTTTCCACCTCTAAACCAACACCAGTACCATCGAATGTGGGAGGGCATGCCCTCAATAAATATCTTATATGCCTTGCAATAATGGCATCTTGATCCATAGTATCAAGAGCTCTCCTAGGTGATCTGTCTCGTTCTCTAACCATTTCTTGTTCAACTTCCTATCTAGGAAGAAGTCGAGCAAGAACCTCTTCCAGTAAGGGACACAACTGTGCTTCCTCAACCTCTGGCTATATCAAAATATGTTCCCCACTTGCTTGATCCAATTGAGGACCCAACTATTCTGCATGCTCACTCTCATGAGAGCTTTGAGAGGGAGTGTCTTGGTGATTAGCCATATGGCCACTACCTCGGCCTCGACCATGACCCCTACCTTGATGTCTAGGCATGGTCCTACACAAAATCAAGGATAATTCTAAGTTACAAGACAAACAATGACAAACAGGAAAAAAAATACTACAAAATCTAACATCTAAGACAACTTAATGGGATTACAAATATCCAAAGTACCTAGTATTAGAACCTTGCTCTGATACCAATCTGTAACACCCTGCCAGGGAACCCAGAGAACAACACAAAAAGTAACAAAATAACCAAACAATTTTTTTTAAGTCATTCAATTACAGCTTAAGCACTTAAGAAATATTTGCAAATATGTTCTTAGGATTCCATGACAACACTACTAAACAATTACAAGTATGATCATCGCATCACTAAACCATTAACATGAAACATAAAGATAAACTATATTTCTTAAGTGAATGATACAATTACAAATCATGATGGAATCAAGTTACATTCAAAACACATCAAGCGAGATTATGATAAATCTCATAAAATAAAAATCATAATACCATAAAGCCTCATATAACTATCAAGATAGTATACAATATGAATGACGATCATATACAACTATCAATCTCGTTCACGAGCATGCTCAACGTCTGACTCCATGAACAAAGTGAATCCAGGAAACTGTTAAGAACAATCTCGTCTCGAGTTGCATAACCTGCAAGGGGACCCAATGGAGGATATAGCACGTTCCTCCCAACCACGTGGTACCCAAAGGTCTGCTCTCTCTATGCTAGGAGATAATGTCAGGCCCACAAGTCAATCAAACATACAAGAGAATAGAACATAACATCACATAGCTACCAATCACATAACGACATGACAATATGTAAATGACATAATCACTGACAAGCTCCTAGAGGCAACAACAAAATAAAATATAACTCTACACAAGAGACCACAAAACATCTATAAGGATAAGACTGTCATCACATAGTTGATCTAGGTTACCTTGGTGAATCTTCCTAGATTACTGGCCCTCAGCTTGAGTTACCCTCACAATCTCTACCGATTCTCAGCCCCTAAATGAACTTATGTGGAACCGAAACACTTTTCGAGAGGAAAAAGTGAACGATTATTCCATTCTAGGCCATCTCAACCTACCCTTAATCTATGCAAGAACTAAAGAATAATGTGAGGCAATCAATTAATCTGAATTATTTAATGAACACTACCCAATCCCCTAATACATTCAATTATGTTTTCACTAGATTATAAACTTATGATAGGTTACCCTGGTTACCTCTTAGGGTTCCAACCCCTATCGAAAGCCACTCTTCCTAATAACATAACTTAACATCAAAATACTAGGACAACCAACATGCACGTTTAACAAAACCATGAAAGAACATATCTCAATCATGATACCGATCATAGAGCATTTTCAAACAAACGACTAAGGTAACAAGAAAACCATGCATGGATAAATCCCAAATCAAATCTTCATAATAGAACATTAAAGAATAAGCATAATCAACTACATAGTGTAATTTCACTTCCCTAGCCTCTGGAAGATTTTAAAACTTAAATACACTGAAGTAAATTCTCAAATTATAATATAAACATATCCCATCAAGTATGACCATTCAATATTCATAAATTAAAAGTTCATAAAAGATAATCTCATTGACATAATTAAATGTCTTATAATTTACAAAGTATATCTATGACCATTCCTCATTGAAAATAATATAAAATAAAACTAACTAACATCAGCTATGCATGAATAAGAGAAACTCAGACTTATAAAATCAAAATTTAAATTTAAATACATTTTAATGTAATTTACTAAACTTATCATTTACTTTGCGCATGCACTAGGAGGATATGCACCATGCAAAAGATTTTAGTTAAGAGAAATTAACTCACACACACAGTTTAGGCAGTTATCACGCCTAACTAGGGAGAATACACCACATTTAAAATTGAATTCATAACCACCTCAAGAAAAAAAAAAATAGGCAGATTACATGCCATTCAACATAAACTATTAAAACATGCTAATTTTTTTTGAAGATTTAAATATGGCTAAGACAAGCTATACCAGTAGAATCCACACCATGCAAAAATGATAAACTTGTTTTATAAACATAACTCAAGTATAAGTAAAAATTAGAAACTAAAGGAGGGACAATATAAGCATTTGACACAACAAATACATTTTAAATAAAATATAATATCTTTTATTTTTAAGTAAATTTTTTTTTTTCAGTGAATCGACTCAATACAATTTCCAGCATCATTGCAAAACAAAAACTAAATTTTGGAAGAAAACAAGTATGTGATAGCAAGGAGTTATAAGAGCAATCAAATTACTCACATAATCTATATTCAAAACAGATCCTTATGTAAATATAAGTTTTCAAATAAATGTTTTCAATGACAACTAGAGTTTTTGGCGCCAACTGTCTACCATTCAGAAGCTTAGAAATGATAGGCTCAGGATTATATGGCGGATGAGATCAAATCAATTATTCTATGTTTGCAGAATTTTGACTCTTACAAAAGACAGAAGAAGTCGTCGACCCATCATGAGATAATAGAATCATGTAATAATGTTTAAGAGATAGCTAAGATTTTTATAGATACATACATCTTCTATCCTATGAGTGTTGATCTGAAATTTTTTCCATGCAGCCATGCTCAAAATTTAGATCTGGAAACATGCATTCCACAGTATTTGACTTATTTCTTTACATTTTTCTACTATTGGTAGAAAAAACACATTCCTACATTTCTTAACATGAATACATTTAAACCATTTTAAACATGAAGAACAATTCCAGATAAATTCATCTAATAAATTGCATGACGAAATTATAATTTTCTGAATCCTTTTCTTATCCTTGTTTTGCTACGTTTTTCTTTCAATGTTGAAATCTCCACTAATTGTTTCTCTATTGCATGTGCAGGTTTGACTAGGTAAATCTTTTCCATAAACAAACCTAAACATTTTCTAGTATAAACCAATTTTCAAGCATAGCTTTCAGAAACTTCTAATTAAGAAATTATAAAATAAAGAAGATAACCTGATTTAAATTTTTGAATCCAATGAAGATTGAGGCAAGAACCAGAAAATCCACAATTCTTTATTCTCCCAAAGTACAAAATCCTTCAAATCCACTTTTCCCCAAAACTTTTAAACCAAGAAAATACAAAAAAGAAGCTTTTTCCAAAAACTGTCGTGAAAAATTTCTTCCCAACAATTCAAAATCAATTGCCATGAAAGTTATTACACAACCAAAAGATTTTAATGTATTTTCAATTAACTGAAAGTTAGAAGACTTAACTGACAATCAATATGCAAATTAAATTGATCAATTAGTTCTAACTTAGAAAATTTACTCAAGATCAAGATTTCAGATATTTTGCATAATCTATTGAAAACAACTCTTTTAAAAATATATTTTTAATAACATTCAAGTTGCACAATCAATAAAAAAATACTTTTAATTAGCATTCTATTTAATAATTTTAATTTAATAAAATATTTTAAACATTAAATCAAACCTTTATAGAACAATAATTAATTTTAAAGTAATCTAAACATAATCATTTTAATCTATCATAGCAATTAAAGCCAAATACTCATAAATCCAACCATTTAACTAATTAAAACAATTCAATTTTCAACATGACAAAACTACAAATGACATGAAAAAATGAACGACAAACATAAACAGGTAACAAATGGGTACTCGTTCTATCAAGAACAATGGCTAAGAATGAGGACCTGACGCTATCTCCGAACAACATATTTTCCATTGGGTCAGGGCACACTCAAACTTGACAAAGAAGGTGAAGCCGATACTTGGTACCTGCAAACTGTATTAAATAACACTGTTAACATATCTACATAAATCCACAATCACATTGTGAAAGAGAGCCACAACGTAGCAGGGTACTCACAAGTGAGTAATGCTACACTGTCTTCTTCACCCAAACTAACAAACAGTACTGCAACATAAATAACATCAAATACATCATCATAACACACATAATGTTCATCATATTGTCACCACAAAAATGTGATTAGACGATCAACAATATCCCAAATGTATCATCAACACAGTTGTTACCTATTTTTCACTACGAGCTCAAACAGGTAGAGCTGAATCAAACTCATCATTGATAGGTAGAAATTTTTTCAAGTTTTGCTGCTAAAGTATTCATTGTTCATCATAAAGATTAGATTACATCTGAATTCTAGTTTTATTGTGCAAGTATTTGAAATAGAAAATTGGAAATTTGCATAATAATGCTTTTTATTCATTTTGTAAAAACACTGAAATCTCGCACAAGCCGCAGGAGTAACTAAATTTGATTATGATAATCAAATAATGAATACAAAATTCAATGAAAGCTACAATGCTGAAGATAACGTAAACACAAAGAAGAGAAGCAATTCATCATTGCCTGTGATGATGAATCACTTTCGCTTGATGTCTTCAATTGTCGCGTCTCCAAGTTGCATCCTCGATTTCACGCTCCATGAACTTGCAAAATTGTAAAAAGATGATGTTATAGACGTACTATAAGCAATGATGAATTACATTCTACTTTATGCCTACGCTACCAACATGAATGTAATTTACATTCAATTAGGAATTCACCAGATGATTAAAATTCAAAGGCTGACAATCAAGAAACATAGTTCAATGGAAGCTTTTAGCTTTGATTATTTTTGCTAACTTGTTTGTTTCAATGTGCATGAACAGGTTCATCATGTTTGTGATCATTTTAATCAGATATGTGGGGAAAAACGGGCTCCCACAAGGGTCGAGCCCAACATATCAAGAAGGTATGAAGGTATTCTCTCATTCAACGTTTATATATGAGAGTCATCAAGCATCAAAGAAACAGTCATCATCTAGGACTGTCATCAAGCAGTATAATGGCATGGTAAAACAGATTGAGCAATTATCTTTGGCTCATCATTCAAAGGAACAATTAAAGAAATATATTAAGAGAGCATTGATTGCTTTTATTATCTCTTGTTTCAGCTCTGCCTTTCATTTATATTCACATTTTTGATGAGGCATTGAGCCCCTTTATACTGAAGGGAAAGCAGAGCATTCAACAATTCAATTATTTAACAACCTCCGAAGCACATACATAATTCATCAAGAAACTCAGGAGGACAGCCACATATGCAAGTTATCTAAATATTTAAGAAAGATTCAGAAAAGAGAAAGACAGTGCTTATTAGATACATTATATAGCCACGAAAGAGATTGCAGTCTAAGGGCGCAAACACATAAGTCTTTCATCAAGGTAACTGTAGGTTACCAAGGAATGCTTCCTTAGTGTTCTTTGAGACTTGGATAAACATTGAACTCACAGCTACAGGGTGGAATAATGAATAAACTTTCCCAAAACAACAAAAAGCAATGATCAAACAATAGAGAGCAGCCATAGTTCTTACAATATGGAGTTGATATCAGAGTATCTATTCAAACTTGCACCAGCCAGAAAAGAGGTAAAGTCAGGAATGTTATTTCAGTTAGGGAAATTTTATACTTAAAGGTATGAGATGGTGAGTCAAGAAAACCATAGAAAAATCATATATTAGATGCAAAATACTGTGATAATGATTTGAGATCAATAGAAAACACATGTATTAGAAAGACATCTACAGTTGTGAAGGCACAGTCACATTGACAACCACCATGCCATAACAAACATTGTGAGAAACAAGGTGTATAATGAAGATTCACATTCTAGCTCTTTAAAGTTCTTTACATCTTCATGAATATAATGAAGTTGTAGCAAAATTATGTAAAGTGCTTATCTTGCTTTTGAGCACATGACTTGATCAAAGTCATGCAATGAAAACTACAAAATCATAAAAGGCAGTTATATAACAAAATCAAAGCTAGGGTACAACATGTAATAGTCTTATGTGAAGCTTCCTATGATTATCAAGAAAGCATTCCATTATTAAGAATTCTTCTATTCATGGAGTATTAACTTGCCTTATTATCATAATACCATTGTTTGATAAATACACCGACATTTTTTGGTGTTTTCCAAAGCAAATGCAAGAGCTAATAAGCTATAAAATAATCTATAATATCAGTAAAGATTTGGGACAACATTACACAATATCAAATAGAAGTAGAGTAAGAAGCCCTCCGGATATACACCAATACTATTAGCTCAAATGTGCAATTGAAGAGAGTTTTGTGAAGCCAAATTTTGAGCTTATATGAAAATAAGGGTCTCTAACCCTTTTTGTTTTTGTATTCTTTTGTGTGTTTTATCAAAACCCTCATGGCAGCTAAAGAGATTAAGAAGACTTTCTTTTCAATCACAAGATAAGTGCAGGGTTAAAGATTCCATCAAAGGTCATATGAGAGTTTCCAGAAAAATGTAAAAATGCACGCAAGATTCAACACCTACCTAGAGTTTGCTAATGAATTGCTATCAAAGCTCGCATACTCTCATAAGACCTTCATGGCGGCCTCAAATAAGGAAGTTATAGAGATTTGTGTTTTTTTTTAGAGCACATAAGAGTTTATTTCTTGCACTAATAGATCAGAAGCACATAAAGAGGCATCAAGAGATGGTGAAGCCGCAGTCAAGTCATCTTCAGAGAAGAAATTCACAAAATCCAATATATACTTGAATACCTTCAAATGTGTAACAAAGATACTCCATTTTTGGCTAGAATACAAGACAATCTCAACAGGTAAAGAAAGTAGATATAAAACATCATAGCCATGGCTATAAGGCTTGAAAAACACTTTTGAAATGATAGAAAAGCTCATATTTCTGTTGAAGAAGAATTTACCTTTTTTTTTTTTGAAGCAATCTTCAGAAATCTGTCAGAAACAACATGAAAATATGGCATCTCAAGCTTGAAACCTTGTTCATTGGCGGCACAACAGTAAGTTTTCTCATGAAAATTGCAAAGTGAGAATAAAAGGAATGATTAGGGTTCGATGTTTTTCACATGCCCTAATTCGATGATGGGTTATTCTGATGAGTTATGTTGACTATTGTTTTGAAATCATTTTCATACTATTATGCCACGTCCAAGGTTATTAGGTCAATTTACCTAATAATGTTAGGGGCCCGCGAGTCTTTGAAGTTGACTTCAAAGTTGTTCTTTGAATTTTGAAATATTATGCTTATGCATGGATTTAAGGAGAGTGTCAAATATCAATTAAATATTAAAGATAATAATATGATTACTTTAATATTTAACATGTAATAAAAGGTGGATTTTTTCAAATATTAAATATTAAAATAATCATTAAATGGTTATATTTAATATTTAATTAAAATATTTCCTTTTCAAAAGGATTCATGAAAGAATATAAGTGAAATTCAATCGAGGACCCAATCATGCAAAGTGGAAGAGGTTTTCTTTCAGTTTCACATCAATTTTAGAGGAGTTTCGATAATACTAAGCATGGAAATGGAGTTCTAGTTCTCATGAGCGGATTGACAAAAATGAGGTGGTTTTCACATGCTTGGACCCACTTTTTGTGGGATTTTCAGTACAATTTGGGTGCTCTATAGCTCAGTTATGAGTTGAACTTGAGTTTGGATCATCATACACTCATTTTTGCATGAGTTTGAGCCTTCTTTTTAGGGATTTTTGATTTTGCTCGTGGATTAATTTGGAGATATCAATTTTTATACTGAGTTTCACTTTCAGTTTCATCTCTATGCCTTTCAAAAGTATTTTGTATAAATGTAATGACTTAGTAATTTCTCTCTAGTTCTTGTTTTTTAGCCTTTGCATTTTGCAAAGTGAGATCTTGTAACTCAACATTTTAGATTTAATACAGTTTTACATCTTTACAGGTTATCATTTTTGTAGAGTTTCCTTCTTTTCATTATCGCTATTCAGTATTAGCCTTCTCAGATTCAGGAGTTTTGTATTTATTGAATGTTTAAGATGCGAATTTAATGTGTTTGATTTCAAAGCCTTTAAATTCCTATCATGTTCATGAATACATGTACACGAAAAAAGCAATTTTAGTTACAGATCATAAGTTGTGCTATTAATTTATCCTCTCCTTTAGGTTGTGAAAATATCATTTTCCTTCATTAAAGAATGGATTATTAGGCCTTCTGATGAAACACTTATGTAATTAGATTGCCCAATTTGAGTTGTGAAAATAGATTCCATAATAATCAGTTGTGAATCAAGCTGCTCATAAATATCAATTAGGTGCATCACCAAAGTTTTAGTTTTAGTTCATGCATTCAGTTCAATCCTTCTTACCCTTTTCTCAGAAAAAATCATTCAAGTACCTAATTGATCATCATATAGGAACCAACCTAGAATCTGGAGGTCTATCTTCACCATAAGAATACCCATAGCCTGAAGATAGTTCCCATGTTTCAACAGATTGCTGAATTTAATCATTCAAGTGTTCGGGTGCAATTTGTTTGACAACAACAGTATAAAGCCAACATAATGTCAGAGTCATAGTTGAAAATAAATAACATAGTATCAAACACAACTAAAGCAACTATCAACAACCTAAAACAAATTGTAGCAACTGGGGGGACACTACAAAAGTTCCCAAATGAACAATTTTCTATACATGAATGAAAAACAAATCTTTCCAAAATATCATCAGACATATCGGTTTTGAAAGAAATTGGAAAAAACAATATCCTTTGATGGTTCCCCAATAACAAGGGCTTGATTAATGGTTAGAACAGGTAGTGATTCCTCTAAATCACTGTCAACCCACAAGGGATCTTTAGTCTCCAATAGTGGTTGCACTGGTGGGTACAAAGCAACTATTTCTTCTGTTTCCCCATTAGAAATAGCCATATTACTTGATTGACAATTGATATAAGTGTCTACTATAGCCAACCATGGTATCCCTAAAATCAGAGGTATCCCCCAACTTTATTTTGGGCTGCAAGATCATTAAATCAATAGGATATTCCCATGAATCAACATAAATAACAACATCCTCTATCATATCTTCAAGTTTGACTAAGGAGTGATATGCCATTAAAGGAACAATTTCTCCTTAGTTTCATTGGTCATGATGTTAATGACAACTCCTAAATCAATTAATGTATTATGAATAATAATGTGACCAATTCGTACTTGAATTATAGAACTTCCTGGGTCTGAATACTCAGGAATTGAAATATTTCCCAACATGAGATCATCAAGTTTCTCAATAACTTGCACTATCTTTGGGTATTGTTTCTTTGTCTTCTTTTAGGTACACAAGTCTTGAACTGTCTTCGTGTACACATGGATGTACTTGATTGCCTACAAAAGAGGAATTTTAATGTTTTTCTCAATTCATTTACAAAATCAAATTTTGGCTCAACCAAGTTTCCTTTTGTTTCAGTTGAGACTGAAATCGGTCAAGGTATGGAGGCAACTTAGATGGCTCATTTTTTTTATCTTGATTTTCCTCTAGCTCTTCTAGTGCATCATCTATTTCAATAATGTTAGGTCCTTGAAGAGATTTACTTGATTGTAATTGAACTCCATTAATGTCCAGTGTATTAGTAGGGTAGGTTGGGTATCCTACCACCTCATTATTATATACTGGTTGTGCCACCTTACTATTTGGGTTTGGAGATGGTTGTGTAGGCATATGTGTTGACTTGGGTGGCTATGATGGGTTAAATGGTGGATTATTGGATGTAGGTGGTATTGGTGGAAATAATTGTGGTGGTTGTTGGTATGGAGTAGCCATAGGTGGTGTAAGATAAGACAAATATTGTGGAAACTATGATGGTGGTGTTCTCCATGCTTGTTGCCAAGGTTGGGGAGCACAATTGTACTGGTTTTTCCATTATGAATAAGGTGGAGATTGTTGCCACCATCCATACTATCTTGGTTGAGTTGGAAAAGAACTAGGCTAACCACTAGGCCCTACATTAGGATATGTAAAAAGGTCATTCATCATTGGGGCATAGTTCATAGAGGCTAAGGTCTCCATGGGGCCATATAGTAAACATGTTCTTCACTAAATTCCACATCTATCATATCTGTTGGAAGAGGTCGTAATGTAGTAGTCTTACTAGCATCTTCTAAAGAATAAAATTTTATTTTTCTATAAGGACATTCCTCATTACTATGTTTCATATGAAATTTTGGACAAAATATAGCAAACGATTTTTCAACCTCTTCTTGTTTCTTATGTGTGTACAAAGTGTCAATTTGTTTACCCATGTGACTTAAAAAATCAGTCTTGAGATCATTGAGTAACGTACCTAACTCTTGTTTGGTGATACTTGATGTGTTCTTAGAAGAGACATGCTTCCCAGAGTATCCTCTTATAGATTGGGCGGATCTTGAATAATTCCTAAAAACATCACAAATATCATCAAATCTTAATTTGGAAATATCCCCACCCCCTATAAGATTTAAAACATCCATACATTCATCATGAATACCCCTAAGAAAAAACATTTTTATACTATCATTGTTCAATCCCATTTTCCTAGTCCTTTGAAGACTAAATAAGAATCACACAAGGTAGTCTTCTAAGGTGTCCTCTTTGCGTTGCATTATGCGAAAGATCTCATCTTTGATCTCCTTAGTCTTGCAATATTCTTGGAATTTCTCCAAGAACTTTTCCTTCATGTTATCCCAACTGTGAATAGTTTCACATCCTAAGCCCATGAACTATCACAATGCTGCATCTTTCAAAGTAGTTGGAAACAATTTAAGCTTTTGTGCATCATTTTGATAATCATAACTATGACATAAAACATAAAATTCAAAGAGAAACATGTCAAGATCTTCCATAGAAAGTCCTCAAAAAATAGGCAAAGTAGAATGAGGTATTATTTTCATGGGAGCATCTTCTGTTGGATGGGAAATAGAAAATTCAAAAGTGACATGATTATTATTGGCCAATGCTCTTTCACCGTTGTTATAGATGTTGTTGTTATCGACCATGGTTTCAAATTCCCAAGGGGTGTAAAAAGATGAGAACAAATTAGGATCTTTGTTTATTAAATTTTTACCACTTCAAAGTTCATAAGATTTTTGAAATAATTTAGCAAGCTCATTAAATGAATTTTTCAGGGTCTCAAGTAACTCTTGTTGTGTGCTAGAAGGCGACTCAAAATTAGACTCAATAGTAGTGGACTCAATTACACACTTTTCACTATCAGGTTCAACTAATTCCTTTTTTGATGGTGTATTCACAATTAATGGCTTTCATCCTTTTTTTCAGGTTTTCTTGTTTTGAACTACTTCCTATATATTTCTTAACAAACCTTCCTTTACTATCTCTAGTGTGATTCATGCATCTATATGATCTACAATAGAGCAAACCAAGGATAATCACCTAGGCGAGGTCGACAATCATGTGGATTTTCACCTTGGCACACTGGTCCTAACTTAACTTATTGGGTTTTCAATCCTTTAACACTTTTCCTCAGAAATGATGCCAAAATGTTGAGACAATACTATGGATCAAAATAGGAGTAAAACTATCCTTGTAATTGGCTTAAATCAATCTTTGGGAATTTTGCATTGACTTCCTCAGTTTGTTCCTTAATGTCAATCTGAGGATTGTAAGATCATGAAAGGTGTTGTGGCTATGTACCAAAGGGTCAAAAACAACAAATTAAGTGGAGATGAAATGCATTCTATAAAAATAAACACTTCAATGTAAACACTAATAGAATAAATTAAAAGGTTCTCTTAAACTACGTTATGAAAACACTTTTAAACCAAATAGCTTAAACAAATCCTTTTAATATATTTAAGATCTATCACATTTAACTCAATTATGATTAGATACTCTTAAATCTGTTTAAGACTAAATAATTTCTAAAATTACAACAGTTTATGTTGATAAAATCCTGGTGACAAGACCTGTTAAATATGGTGAGATGAACTATAATAATTAAGTGATAAGAATTGTACAGTGTGTCTCAAATCTCAAAAAATGCAACTGTTAATTCCAAATATTGTTTCAAGCTTAAACATAATATAATAAACCAATACAGTCACTAAATTACACATAAATCATACTCACAAATAAATAACATAAAAGAAAACTCAACCGATGGTTGAGTGGGCTCTGCCTCCCAGTCGGTTGATTGAAGAAAGTAATCAACAGGTTCTCATGTTCAACTCAGTTAATAATATTTCCAATATTATATTGCTTCATACAAAAAGTTGGGATTGTTTGATACAAAAGGGAACTTATATAGTCTTTTCCATGAAACCAAACTATCTAAATATTACACATGACTTAGAGTTCAACAAAATTCAAATCAGTTGAAGAAAGAATGAAGTGGCCTATGACCATTCTTTCTAAAGGCTAAAAACCGATTTACTATTATCATGCAAAAGACATCAACTACATAGGATCTTTGGCAATCTTCACGAGCGGTCTTTGTCTTCTTCCTCATGATCATAGGAGCCCTATATTTTGCACATAATTCATCAACATTAGTGTTAAGTAATCAGTTCTTTCCTAAGGTATATTATATCATCTAATTCATGTTAATTCTTATAATTCTATCAAATTACAATGTCAACTTAGGGAAAACATCAAAACATAGGCTAGGATTAAATGGTAAAACGAGACAAACATTTAACCCATCAATATTAAGACATCAATTTTCTTTGTATTTCCACACGAAACAACTCATACTTCACCACTTAGACTCTATAAACATGTAACCTATTTGTAGTGAAGTCTAGATTCCACAAAAACATGAAAAAAACACCAATACACTAATTTAAGGGGTAGAATGTTAAGTCAACGACCATTGGGTCACATCCAATATTTAACAAGGTTTTATAGGATAGTTGTAGACATTTTGGTTAACAAATCATCAATCATTAAGTAGGTAATGGATATTCATCATTATGATTTAAGTTGAAGAAGGATCAAAGAGTTTTGCAAGGTTTCCATTCAGTGGGAAGGAAAATTTCAAAAGTCCATGAATTTTTTTTTTTTTTTAATAATTATTTTCCATGTAAAGTAGGGGATAGAGCCAAGGTTTGGTCATTGTATTAAACCAATTTGTTTCATTAGTTGTAGCATGGAGGTAATATTAGTCGCTATCTTAAATTGGATTTGTTTGACCTCAATTTAATATTGCCAAATTTTTTTTAGTATGAGTTCTTTTGTGCATTTAGGCCTCATTTTTCTCATCATATTTAGTGATGCAAGAGCATCCAAGGACAAATGACAATCGTGTGTCACCAAAAATATTTTTATTTCAATTTTGTTTATTTTCAATAAGGGCTTAGGGGTTTGGAGTATGAATATTTTAATTTGCAACATTATAATTTTCGCTTGTGGTGATTTGAAGAGGTAATTTTTGAAGGAATTATGCTTTGATAAATGTTTCCAAAGCATCCCCAAAGGGAATATGATTCTTGGGCATTAATTTACAAGAGGGGACCACTTTTCTTATATGTTCTTGCATTATCTTTTGCATTCCTTTCATGTATTTGCATATTGGCCACAAGCTTTGCATGTTGTTGCATGTTTGTCGTAATTGTGAGACCTGGTCTCAGTAAAATGGCCATAACTTTCTCATACGGTAACAAAATTAATAATTTCAAAATGATCTAGAAAGATGGAATGAGGTGCACTAAACCCATAGAATATTTGAGGAAATTCTAATGAAGGACAAATCATTGATAGGCAGATAGTGACGAGCTTTTTTTTTGGTGGTTTAGTGGAGATTGTTTTGAGAAACCAATAGTGGTTTCTTCTCACACAATTTCTATATATTGATGCTGCTCATTTGGTGAAGTTGACTTTGGAGGAGTTGTAAGTTTACATAACCAGATGCTGTCGGATTGAGCATAGGATGAAGACTCCAAGTGTTGCATATTTTTGTATGCAGAAAGCCCATGTTGTAAGGGATCTTATGAGCTTCCACATATTGTAATCCCAATTCATATTTATTGCAATAAAATATAGTGTTTTCCTTCTTGCATATGCTGTGCTATTTTGAGTTGTGTTATGAGTTTTTTTAGATTTGTAAGGGGATTTTATCCATTAGTGGTATTAGAGAAGAAGTTCCTAAGTGTGCAGGCAAAGCGCCGAACGTGAGGTAGTTTGCACCAGGACCTAGGGGTGGTGTGTGTGTGGTGTGTAGACCGATCGCCGAATGTGAGGTAGTCTATACCTTAGAAGTTGAAGATTTAAAGTGTGTGGAAAGTGTTTGAAAAAATGTCAAGGAAGAAAGGAAAAAGGTTTGTCATAGTTGTGTATGTGGGTGAACTAGGAGAAAATATTGCAGAAGTATGTTTTGAGGAAGGCATAGAGAAAGAGAGTGAGGAGGAAGAGAAAAGTGCAACGAATATTAAAGAGGTTGAAACAACAACAAATGAGTTGAGTGTAATGGAGAACATTGAAGAAGAGGACACTGAAGTTGAAACAATAAAAGATGAGGTAAAAATTGCATCTTGTGAGTTAATTAGTGATTTTGATTTTCTTATGAATTATGTGAATGAAATGGGTGAATATGAGGAAATTGAAAGTTTTGTTGCAATAGTAAGAAAGAGAAGAAATATAAAGGAAATAATAGATAAGAAGTCTCAGAGTAGGGTGAAGAAGAAGAAATAGGTGGGTAAGGAAGAAGGATGGATGAAGAACAAGCACATGATCTACAAATGTTTATGAGTTCAACTCATGAAACATTTCAAATTACCATGGGTGTTTGATGCAGGAGCATCCAAGGTGAAATGGAAATCCTGTGTCACCAAAAATATTGTTATTTCAATTTTTTTTATTTTCAATAAGGGCTTAGGGGTTTGGAGTATGAATATTTTAATTTGCAACATTATAATTTTCCCTTGTGGTGATTTGAAGAGGTAATTTTTGAAGGAATTATGCTTTGATAAATGTTTCTAAAACATATCCAAAGGGAATATGATTCTTGGGCATTCATTTACAAGAGGGGACCACTTTTATTACATGTTCTTGCATTAGATTTTGCATTCCTTGCATGTATTTGCATGTTGGCCACAAGTTTTGCATGTTGTTGCATGTTTGGGTCGTAATTGTGAGACTTAGTATCAGTAAAATGGCCATAAATTTCTCATACGATAATGAAATTAAGAATTTCAAAATGATCCAGAAAGCTGGAAACAAGGTACACCAAACCCAAAAACTGTTTGAGGAAATTCTGATGAATGATAGAGCATTAATAAGCAAAAAGTGACATAATTGTTTTTGGGTGGTTTAGTGGAGGTTGTTTTGAGAAACCAATAGTGGTTTCTTCTCACACAATTTCTATATATTGATGTTGCTCATTTGGTGAAATTGGATTTTGAGGAGTTGCAGGTTTACATAACCAGATGCTGTTGGATTGAGCATAGGATGAAGACTCCAAGTGTTTCATATTTTTGTATGCAGAAAGCCCATGTTGTAAGGGAGCTTATGAACTTCTGCATATTGTAATCCCAATTCATATTTGTTGCAATAAAAATTTAGGGTTTTCCTTCTTGCATATGTTGTGCTATTTTGAGTTGTGTTATGAGTTTTCAGATTTGTAAGGGGAGTTTATCCATCATATAGTTGATTTTTGAAATTTTTGTATGGGTCTCCATTTGTCAAATTTGCTGGAGTGTTGTTCTCCATTCTCAATTATGTGCCTATCATGCATTGGAAGTTGCAAATGTTCCAAAATTCTAAGTGTAGAGGTTTTATGTTCAAATTCCAAGGATTGTGCTACATGTTGGAGTTTTAGAGTTTCCCATCCTAAGGTAGCTTGATCTTCAAGTTCTCCACTTTTTTGTGCATTATATTATTGTTGTGGTTGATGAAAAACTCCTTTTACATAACTGTAGATTAATATTAGTGATTGTATGAGTTTTGGAACACTTGAAGGTAAGGGTAACTAGAATTCAATGTGAGCATGCTATCCATTATAACTGAAACAAAGGACCTATTATTGGGCCTTGCATGATAGCAAGCCATCTCTTACATTTTATGGATATATATAGTTTTAAAGTTTGTTTAATTGAAAAGGAAGGACCTAGGGTCCATGTGTGTGAGGTAGTATAGGAACATATGTAATTGCTAAATGGTATGTTTGCTGACTATTACACCACCAATATGTGTTAGTTAAATCTCCATAGGGATGAATTACATTTTGTTAGAATTTAGATAAGTCAATTCCTTTAGAATGATAAAAATTATGCTAAGATCATGGAATATAATACATTCATATTATAGACACTCTAAGGTTTCATGACAATACCTATAGTTGGAGTAGCACCATTTTTGGTGAAAAATTATATTTCACTATAACTAACAAGGTCAATGTTCAACATTCTAGGTGAAGGGGATAATAACTTCAATAATTATTTTATATGGGTGGATGTGGTATAACCATGTAAGTCTTGAGTTTCTTGGTGGTGATAATAAATCTCACTAGTATAATATCTTGGGCTTGATGGTATTGCCTCAAATCATATGGTGGTATATTTTCATGTTAACATTCCTTGTAAGCTAATATATACTCTACATGCTTTTCTATAGGATAAGGTTATTATTGGTTTGCATCAAGTATGTTGTGCGTTAGTGACCTAACACCAATTGACCCTAGTTGTATGTATAATATTTATATGAATTTCATTGTGGTTATAAGTAGAGACTTGTTATGATGGTGTTTGCCTTAAGATAATCATTATATACTATTATTGATCTTGATGATTAAATATTTATTGAAACGATGCATGTAGTATTATATAGCTTTCTTCTAGTAAGTTATATGAAATTATCTTGATGTGATTGTTTCATGTTGATATGCAATCCACTTAGCATATTCCTTAATTAGATGAATTGGTAAGGGTTCTAGCATGCCTAGAATGAAAAAGAATAACAATAGGAGAGGTATAAAATTGAGATCTTGGTGTCCTTTGAAGTTTCTTAGTACATGTTTGCTAAAGGGTGAAATTAATTGGTTTTTCCCACACATTGTTAGGCATTATTAATGAATGAGAATAATTAAATGGAACCTTATTGAGATATGCAATAGTAATCAATAAATCTCTTTGAGTTATGGCCTTGTTCTAGAATGGGTATTGGTACAAGGTGGTTTGTCACACTACTAGGGTTTTAATCCTTTCCATGGTTCCCCTTCTATAGTATTCCTTATATTTCATTTCTGTAAGGAAAGTTACTCAAGTGGTTATGAAACCTTGGGCATCGAAACTTATGATGTTTGTTTCTTGAGAGATTGTGTGAGGAGAACTACATGTGACTTAGATCCTACCTAAAAGAAAATATTTGGGTAGTCCTTCGGTGAGGATGCTCCTATACCCAAGTTAGTAAGAGAGGGTTTACGAAATAGCTCCAAGGTTTGGGGTTGTTCCTAAACATGATCATCCCTCCCTCTATAGTGGGCTTAATCTAGAAGTTAAAATTTGTACCAAATGATTGTGAACTGATCCTTTCAATTAATATGTCCCCACTATATAGGTTTGAGCTAATAAAGGTAACGCATCATCATCAAACTTATCTATTTGGAGGTTTTTGTGGTGTTTGACTTTCCAAATATACTCCATTCTTGGATGAACTTTTAGAATCTTTGTTATGATTTGTCTCAATGTGAATGTGTAAGAATGCCTGTAATTGTACTTGAACAAATTTATAATTAGAGTTTATGTGTTGAACACTTTGGCCTTATGTCTTGGCTAAGGGATAAACACATGAAGATATAAATTAGCTTCAAGACACTAACGAGGTCTATTCTTCCAAGAAATAAGGGCATGATAAAGTTGGCCATGCCACGACCATAAATGAGTCATGGAAACCTACTCATGTATATTTATTGATAATGCCGATTTAAGCCATTATGATTAAATGGTCTAAACAATTCTTATTCAATTATGGATGGTCTGCTGTTCTAAATGTGTACCTGATTTTGCGTTGAGTTTAGGATGGAGTTTCTTGTCTTTGACTTTGCTAATTGTGAAAAATTAACAATAAATGTTATATAATACAATAGAATATTTTTCCTTGTAGAAAAATATATGATAAGCCTTATGATTGATAAATGATAATATACAAAAATGTTATGTACCGAAAAGTAGGATATTGTTTACTACCGTGGGTTTAATTTCTATCCCATAAATAATGTGTTTTCCAACAATATTTAAGTGAAGTGAATGGACTTTAATTACTTTATGAATTTGTATTGAATTATGTATGTGATTAGGTAGAATATAAGTTAAAATGATAGCTGCACAGTAAAGAATTTGAGTACCAAAAAATTAAATTTTACCTGCTTTGCTGTAATCTTTTCTCTGAATAATGATGCAATTGTTACAATATGATTATTTGATATGACTGTATTTCAGAAAATGAACAGCAGAAGGAAAGGCCTGACATAAATGTGCTTGTGGACCTTGTCATCTCTCTGACTTTTCAACCTGAGCGACTTTAACAGACTCAGTTGTACATGAGCATATAAATGCAACTGACTTTAAGTCAACTTTATTTCAACTAAGATCTAAATTACATTGATATACAGACTAGATAAGGCTCACTGAAAGCAAATCTTTCTTAAGAAGAAATAGTAAGCTGCATAACAGCAATAAAAAAAATGTCAACCGAAATAGAAATTGGTATTGTGGGGCAAGTTGCTGCATTTTTGTACGTAGAGATGGAAACACCTCCATTGCTTTTCTAAGGACCTTCACAAAGGCACAGTCATTTGCACACAAATCAATAATGTGAGCACCTAATCCAACAAAAATTTGACTTCATCCAAATTTAAAAATCATGTTCATGACTTTTATACATCATCCTACATCTTAAGATAAACACCTCATTATTACTTACAAAAGAAAGGATGTCCAGCTTAATTGATGAGTCTGTAAAGACTTGAATGTCACTGATTAATAGCTTTCCTTGATAATTTTTACAACTGTGGAAGCTAAAGCCCCTGCCCAAGTAAAACTTCTCCGTTTTCTGCTCTGTTTTAAAAAAAGCAATGTTGATATAAACTTGGTAAAAAATTACATTTTACACCTATTCTTCAAATTGAACTAGAGCATTTATACACTGATAGGTTAACTCCATATAAACTAGTGTAAATCTATCTTTTAACACATTGTGTAAGAATGTTAGGATGAAATTCATAATTAAAATTCACTGCCAACAATTCATCATCAACAAATTCACTGCCAACAATTCATCATCAACAAATTCACCTCTAACAATTCACCGCCATGACAAATTCATCTCGTAGAAAATTCACCGTCATCAATATGATATGAATTGCTGGTGGTGAATTTTCCACGAGATGAATTTGTCATGGTGATGAATTGTTGAAGGTGAATTTGTTGACATTGAGTTGTTGGCGGTGAATTTTCTTAGAACCATACCCAACAAGATTAAGCAATAAACCTGTGACTCACCTAAATGCCACATTTCTCCCACTTTATTGGGTCTTCCTTCAGTGGTCTCATCTATCACAAATTGCATTTCAGAGCCCATAGAATCCATCAAATCCTTTATAAATCTCACAACTCTCTGAATCAAAGAGAAAGCAACAAAATCAGCACTTGGTCAAATAAACAGACATACTCATGATTCAGAACATATCATTAATAGTACTCACCTCTTTGCCTTGAAAAGGTTGAAAGAAGAACTCACAACGCAAGATGCATCTTCTGCTAAAAGGCTTGACAATAATCTAACATCTTTTCTATTTATTGCAGCATACAAACTATCAACAATTGCAGCAGCTGATGGTGCTTCGTCTTGTATAGATTGAAGGATGGAGCTCCCTACACCCTTCACAGGTGGTGCCGACATCTTGTGGAAATTGCTGCTTCTTAGTGAAGAGGTCTTGGAGGCAGAAAAGTAATGGAGTTTATGAGTACTGAAACAACTTGAGGTACAGGAAAATGGTATGGCAGTTGGGTAGCCATGGGGGTATGATTTGGAGCTCAGAGTTTGCTTCTTCTGAGAGAATAGGCATGGGGAACATGAGTTTGAAATGAAAAGAGAGGTGGCTGCCATCTGTAAGAATTGTAGTTTCTTGACTGTGAGATAGCAGGGGATAAAACTTGTGTGTGGAAGAAAATCTTCATGTAGGGGAAAATAATCTTCACTTTAGATATATTATAGTAAATTAATGCCGTCTTTGATACATTTAGCAAAGAAATGAATGCAAGCATGGAATGAGAATACTTTTGCATTATAGGATATTCGTGTTGTTTCAATTTCCAGAGTTGCACAGGATGATCGCTTAAGATGTTACGAATATTTGGCTTAAGATAAAATTTGTTTATGGTGGACTTCGTGCTTTTCAATGTTTGTGAACTTTTAGTTGAGAAAGTTTTTATGTGTATGTATTCCTTTCTTCATTCACAATTAATTTAATAATAATCAACATGGTATTTACATATTCATGTCACTTTATATTTAGTTTGATGTTCATTTAAAACAAATGTTTTGACATATGTATATAGTGATGATTGACATAATCTTACGTGAAATTATATTCATTTTCTTGATCTTTTATACATTCATATACACACATATTTCTATATATTGCCTTATCTTTATACACACATTTTTATACATTCATTTTATACATCATTTTATCACATTTCCTTATGAACATACCTCCATTTATCTATTAGCCATATAGATCTGGTAGTTTGTCCATTCTGGGATACTTATTCCTACCCATCCATTTATCATATTTCCCTTCTTTTCCAAATTTCAAGATTTGGCTAATTGACCCCATTCATGTTCACACCTTGAACCAACTAAACACAAGTTCGACACAATTTGATGTTATCTACTAGAATTTAAAGATATTGAATGCATTCATTCTAATAATCAAGTAATAATCTAAAATACACACGTTTTCTATTATCCTAGAGCATTGAAGCAATTAATAACATAACATTTTGATACCGTGCTGTAAAAGGAGTAAAAAATTTGTATTCTAGGGTCCTTGCTTGCTATTTTTGATCTTTATACACCACCAATCCCCCATATCTTCAAGAAGAATAAATAAACATTTATTAGGCAAGCAACCTAGTATAACATTATTGTGTGTAAGGACAAGTATGAACTTATAGGACTAATCCATGACTGCAATTCCATCTTAGATTTGTGAATTTTTTCTTTGATGGAGTTAATAAAATATTCTAATTTTGATGTGATTACTAGTTGTTAAGGCCCACTTGTGCAACTCTTGCCTTGTTTTAATATTTTTATTATGTTAGATTCAAAGGTGTATATTGAGTTGATTAGGATATGATGCAATGACAAGATGGATATATGCCTTGTTTGATTACATATTACTATTCATTATTTTATGTTGCTTTGGCTATGACCTCCATTATTGACTTAGATGCTTCACCTTGAGTGTGTTGGAAATTTACAAGTATTTGACTAATGGAAGGAATGTGGAGGAGAACATCATGGATCACATACCCATATCACCTTGCCTAGTTCTTGTGGTTGAGTTGGTGACCTTGTGACTCTTGTGGGAATGCTTTTTTGTTTAACCTATCCTATTTGGTTGTGAATGAAAGGATGTTCCTTGTGTGTGTCTAGTTTGGCACTTATTTGAATTATATGTGATCCCAAATTCTTATTGTGTAAAACCCATAAATTGTATGCTTTCCTTGTGCATTATTCTATTCGTGTATGTGATTAAGTTGCCTTAAGTGTTTAGAATAACTTAATGATTTATCAAGAATGATTATATGCAATTTGGTTTAGTAGAGGATCGTTATATTATTAGTAGCAAGTTTTTTTATATTTAAAAGAAATGCATAAATCAATTGGAAAGATATTAATGAAATGGAAATAAAAATATTTATTATGTAAATATATATCTTTGAAAATTAGCTTTTCTTCTTTGTAAAAAGAAGGAAAATAATCACTTGGGATTGGGGTTTTATAAAACAAAAGGGAAAAGAAAATATTTTTTAAAGAATTGTTCACTTATTCTTTCTTGTCTCCATTATATGTGAGCTTTTGCTTCTTGGAAAAATAAAGAAAAAACTTGCTTCCTTGAGACCCTTAAATTGCTTAAGGAAAATTTGGAAGAGATTTGCTTGGTACTTTCTTGGAGGAGTGTTTCGTG